>JAVJIF010026644.1:0-74066 GCA_038442645.1 Agave tequilana
TCTATCCTTCCCTAATCTCTGATATTTGCAACTTTTAGCCCTTGTATTTGCATTTTGACTCTTTGTATTTGCGCTTTTTCACCTGGGCTTCAAACATGGGCTTGGATCTGGGCTTTTGGGCTTTTTAGGCTTTATTTATGCTAAAATAACAATTCGAGGCCTGCACACAATAATCACTAATTATTAATAAATGTCAGAATTAAATGAATAAATATGAAAATGTGATGGTAATATGATGATAAAAATGCACTTTTGACTACCAATCATAATCTTCTGGAGAGATTAAACAGAAGCATGATAGCTCTGGGTCATCATCATCCATGGAGGCAAGTCCAGATAAAGTCCTTGAAGAGAAAAGGCAAAATCGTTCAGAGCATTCGCCCTCAAAGGAAGCAATCTAAGTAATGGACTGCTAAAAGGAGAAGCTGAGCCCTATTTATAGGCAAACCACAAGCCTGTGATTAATGCTTGCTAATCAGAACCGTCGGCTTTAATTCCCGCACGAATGTCAAGGCCCAATAACGGACTGACGCGTGGACTATCGCTTCGGGAAGCATCGAAGACGCGAGTCTCCACCGCCAGCGCGATTTGGCATTTAAAGGCATTAATGCCTGAACCCAATGAAGGGCTGACGCGTGGACCGCCTCTTCGGGAAACTCGGGTGACGCGAATCCCCAATCGTCAACGTCGACTTGACATTAAAAGATCCCACGAAACCTTTATCACAACTGCATGTAACGCCTGGGAAGTTGCACCAAACGCAGGCCCGAGAGCCGCGTCCAGGACTGGCATCCCCTTTGCGAATCCGAAAATGGCGTCCTTTTTCATTCCAGTCAAAAGAACTGCAACCACGTCTCTTAGAGTGATTCAAAGCTGCATCCCTTCACAGCAAAAAAGACCCCTTCTGGGGGTCGCGCTTGGAAATCACATAAAATTGGAAAGCTGCGTCCTGAGACTTGTGTCCTCAATGGAGAAGGCTCATGACATTCACAAGTATCTTGAAGCTGCGTCTACATGGCGAAATGATAATGGTGTTCCTATCATAAACTCAATACAATTTGAGTTTGCACCAGGTCAAGGACCCAGTGTCGCGTCCTCATATCTATGCGTCAGTTTTGAGGAGCATAAGACCGCGTCTTCACGGCATCCTGAATTCTGTAATTGGACAGAGTTAAGGGCTGCGTTCAGGGAGCTGCACCCTTCATAACCAAAGTCGCGTCCTTGGCACAAACCTGAACCGCGTCTCAATTTGCAGGTCAGAGTCACGTTTTCTGGGACTGCGTCTCCACTACAAAATCAGGACCGTGTTTGGCCGACTCAGTTCAGCCTGAGTTTACTCAGAGTCAGTCAAGATCACAACCAAAGGCTGCAGCCGCTAAGAAATTGGATTCATCTACAGTAGAACAATGAAGATGGAGCAAAATTTCAAGAGACTTTTATTATTTGAGCCAAAAATGATAAAAGTGATACAAACACTCTTGATGAATTGAGTGTGCTGTCCCTAAAAAATAAGGGGAGGGTGCTAATAATCTTGAGTAGCCAAAGAACGAATTTGTTCTCGGAGGCGATGTATCTCATGCTGACGTGTTTTCTCAGCCTCCATGAGAGCCTGGACCCGCAGCTCCTCCTCGGACAAAAATCTCCTCGCAGCCAGCTGCGCTCGTAGGGATTCCAACTTGGAGAAATGAGCAGAAAGGTTTTCTTCAACTTGCGCCTTGGCAGCTTCCAGCTCTTCCAGCTTCTTCCTGGCAGTGGCAAGCTTATGCTCGTTGATTGCAATCAAGGCCTCCGCCTTAGCTATAGTGGCCCGAGCACTGATAATAACCTGCTCTGCGCTCTGCATGACAGTTCAGATTCCCTTGAATCGCCAATCAGCTTTTGATGGTCCGCTTGGAAATGTTGGAGATGGTGAGTCTCTTCAGCTATTTGTCCCTTCATCTCCTTCCGCTCCTGTTCTTGAGCAGCAAGAAGCCTAGTCAGGGTTGCCCGGGCCTCCTGAACTGAGCCGGCGTCTTCCAAAGACTTAAGCTCTTTCAGATCACTCCCCAACTGCTCCACCAGCAGCAAACACGCCCTAGCTTGTGAAGGACCTCTAGTATGACCATGTTCTCAATCAAATTCTCAAGAAGCATTCGGGCAAATTCGAAAGAACTGCCCCCAGAGAGGATGAGATCAATACACGATCGCATGGAAGCAAAGAACTGCTGCACCATTTGACGTGTCAGTTCTTCCATGATATCACCAGCCGAGAGAATTCCGCTGATGTGCTCCCAGATCCCCTTTCATCACAGGGCGAGGGATGGGAATCAACTCATCCCGTGCAGGAGTAGGATCAACGACAGGTGCGACAGAAACCGAGATGGTTACAGATACGTCTGGCGCAGTCACTGTCGTAGCAGCCTCCATGGCAACTGGAGTAGCAGCGAACCTGACTTCTTCGGAAGCCTCGGTCGAGGGTTGAATTGTATTGCCTGCGGGCTCGACGCTGACTGCCAAGTCCTCTGCCTGAGCTTCCTCAGCACTCTCTGCAAGCACCAAAATGTCAGTCACGACAGTAAAAGGAAATAATTCAAAGCGTCAATATTTTCCTTACCAAGCCGAGGGTCCGAAGACGGCAGATGCCTGGGCAAATCTTGCAAGGTTAAGGTCTCCCCGACCTCAATAATTGCCCTCTCTTGAGGCATCTCAGCAGCAGCCTCAACACCCTCCTGCTGGGCCAGCTCCTGTATCATCTCCTCGATATGGGAGGAAGTCGCAGCCTCGCTGTCCGCGGCCAACCCTGCAGCATAAAGGGAAATGTCAGAACCTTTTCCCTATTTAAAAGGGAAACCGGGTCAACAAGACAATAGAGTACCTTCAGCAGGAGCAGTTGCCGCTTGTAATAACTGTTGGCCCAAAGGCCTATCACCCTAGTTTTGATGATGATCAACTCATGAAGTTATGTTTACTAATGATCTTGTGTTTAATTACGACAGATTTATTATCAAGATCTTAGTAGGTGCATAGCTCAACAAAGATAAAATGTAAAGATTTAGAGCTAGCACGGTGTGATCCAGGAGTTTTTGGATCAAGCTTGGACCAAGTCAAGAAGATGAGAAGCCTTCAAGTGAAGACTTCAAGAAGATGAAGACTTCTGTCTAGGTATAAGATTTAGTTTTTGTTTTAGTTAAAAATAAAAGGATAGAATAGTTGGTGGATTGCTCAAGTATATATCACACACACACTCTTGATTTACTTGTCTTTTCATAAAGAATTTTCAGATTTAGAAAAGACTTTCTTTTTGGAAAAACATAGTTTTGGTTTTTGTTATTCAAAGTTTATGTTTCAATCAAAACCTTATTTAGAGCTTAATGTCAAAAACATAGATATTTCATCTTGATTATGTAGTGGATCATATCCATACACACTATGCCTTAAAAGTATATCTTGTTTTTGTATTTGATGAAGATTTGGAAAACAAAGTTTAGAAAACATGTTTTGGAAAATTATTGTTTTGGAAAAACAGTTTTTATCTTGAGCCAAATATTTCCAAGTTACAAAAATAGTCCAATCTTTTATAACATGCCTTGATTTTGTGCAAGCATGTTTGTATATCAAAGTATATTGGTAAAACTATTTTTGTAGATTTTTTTAGTATTTTATGGGATTTTATATGAGCCAAAAGACAAACTTTTTAATCCCAGAAAAATAGTTTCAGGCTTCAGCTAGTCGACTTATACTAGCTTATAAGTCAATTAACCCGAAGTCGGTCGACCGGGTCGGTCGACCGACGTGCACGGACGTGCACGTTTGATCTGGCAGTGTGCCGGGCGACCGGGGCGGTCGACCGGATTCAGAGATTGCTCTCTGTTTTTCTGGTCGACCGGGTCGGTCGACCGGTAGATCCAACGGTCGGATTTTTGACCGTTGGCGGTCGACCGGGCCGGTCGACCGGCAGTTCTGACAGATCCCAACGGCTAGTTTTCTGGCAGCCTATAAATTGGGGGTCTTGTCATTGTTTTGCTACAAGATTTTAGGAGAGCCTTGAGCTAGTTTTTCCCAGTCTTTTAAAGAGTTTTCTCCACATATTTGAGAGCTAATTCTTCCAATCAAAAGGAAAGTTTTATCAAGAGTGTTTAAAAGAAAGTCTTTGAGTTTTCCTCCACCTTTCACATCCTTGTTTTTCTCACACCACACTTGAGCATCCATTGATTATACATCCTATAGGTGTGTTGTAGTGAGAGTTCTTTAGGTGATCAAAGTGTTGTGATCACCAAAGATCTTTTCTTTGTTCTTTGAGGAGACGGGCAAGTGTGCTCGTGATTGTTTGGGTCCTAGTGAGGACTCGGTTGTTTCGGTTCGGGTGCGAACTCTTTGTTTGAGGTGCGGCCTCGGCGAGCCAGTGGGCTTGCGGTGTGTACGGGACTAGAGAGTCCGAGGGCTTGTAGGTGTTGCGGCACCGAGGAGAGATCCATTGGTATCTTGCATAGTGGAATCCTTCGTGTGTCGAAGGCGGGGATGTAGAGCAAGTGTGCTCAAACCTCGAAACATACCCTTGTGTTTGCGATTGCCATCTCTCTCTCTCTATCTCCTTTATATCTTGCATAGCTTATATTGTCTTTACATTTACATGCTTGATATATTGTGCTCATATTGTTATATACTTGCGTGGGATTGTTGCTAACACTTGTTGTATTCAACCAAGAGAGCCACGCGGCACCTCAACCCATTCAAGGGGAATCTAGAGGAGTTTGTCCAGAGCCCTTCACGGGAATTCGGCAACACTCTTGGTTATACGTGGTGTTTAGTGTAAAAGATTTGATTAGGTCATAATGTTTTTTAGCTTCCGCATCATTTGCATCATTTGGCATTAAGTGACCATTAGATTAGCCATCACCTATTCACCCCCCCTCTAGGTGATTTACAATTGGTATCAGAGCTTGGTACTCTGATTTGGGTCTAACAACCTAGAGTAAAAGATCCTCATTTTTAGGCTAATCACAATATTTGTACACACACCATGGACTTCATGTCACCACCCATGTTTGACATTGTTAACATCCATATATGGAAGGTGAAGATGTCCTTGTACCTCAAAGCCTTAGGTTTCCATGTATATCTTGCCACTACTAATAATGCATATTCTTTAGATGGTAAGAATTTTGAGGCTAATACAAAGCCCTTCATGCTATCAATCTACCCTAGATGATGTTTATTTATCTAGAGTTGTTAATATTGATTCGGCTTTTATAGTATGGAACACCCTCACCTCCCTTGGCGAAAAAGATCTATACTATGCGGGGAGCGATTCGGATGTTGGAAGCGACATCTGCAACGTATGCTATATGGTCCAAGGGGATAACCCCCTTGAGGTAAACTCCGAATCCGATGATGAGGACATGTCATATGATTAGCTCACTTCATTTTGTCAAACTATTCTTGAAAAATATGACATGCTTAAGAAAGAAAATAAAAATTTGAAAAAGAACATTGCTTGCATGCATATAGAACAAGATTCATTTAAATCTAGCATTGCATGTTTAGAAAAAGATAACAAAAATTTGAAAAAGGATTTTGATTGCATGCTTAAAGAAAATGATTCTTTCAAATCTAAGATTGCATGCTTAGAAAAGGAAAATAAAGATTTGAAAAATGAGAATGTTTCCTTGCTTTCAAAATTGAATGATTTATGTGAAGGGAACACTATTTTGAAAGATAAAATTGATTTGGTGGAAAACAAAGAGAAGATGTTTTTCAAGAAAATAAATCTTTGAAAAGAAAAATTTGTGAAAAAGAAAAGGATTTTGTTTCACAAAAGAAAAAGAAAAATGATCATATATCTCATCATGCTTTACATGCCACCACTAATGAGATAAATATGTTGAAAAATAAAATAGATAGTTCGAGCTCTAATTTGAGCACATGTGCATTCAATCATACTAAATTGGAGTCTTTGTTTTCAAAGAAACAACTCCATCCATTCATGCACATCATCATGCTTATGTTGCACACCATGATCATACACACTCACATAAGCATTCTAAGGTGTACATATGTACACATTGTGGCCGCAAAGGCCATTTAGCAAAATATTGTTATGATAGATTAGGTCATTTTAATTTTGCTAAAAATAAGAATTTTTGGGTGCCTTACAACAAGACTAACCCCAAAGGACCCAAGAAAATATGGGTACCAAAACCCCCACCTTTTGCTTTTGATGTAGGTGAAGGCTCTCACAAGAGTGAGAGGATTGGTGCCTTGGTAGTGGATGCAATAGACTTGATGGACATACTTTTGGATGCATCGCTATCAAGGAGCTTTGGTGGAAAGACCACCATATTTGGAGCTTTGGAGTTGGTAACAATTTCTAAACTCCTACTTTTATGCACATGCTTTTAATTTCATATATCATATAGCATGTTCATATTTTTGTGTGCTTCATGTGGTATTTATGAAGATTTTATCAAAACGTGCATGTATACATATACAAATAGTGAATTACAATTGATTCATATATGATTGAACTTCATGCTCATTTGTACTCACTATTTGCATATGCATAGTCTAGTTTTGATGATTCTTTCATTTATACTTGTTATGCCTATTTTTATGCTTTACTTCATGTATATGTATTTTTAATTCAAATCTAATAAATATACATGTATACCCGTGAGTCTCTTGCCTTCATGCAAACATCATTAATAGACTCTTTTAGATTTGGGATATGTATGTGTATTGTTAGGATTGGATTAATCATACATATACCATGAAGATTAGTGTTTTGATTAAAAATGATTTTTCGTGTTTTTTGTTAAAAAGTGACTTATGAGCTTCATTGACTATTTTCATAAAAATGCTATTTACATGATCGTTTAACACTCACACTTTTGTTAAAATCATTTTTGAGCTTTATAGACCATGAGTGCTTAAATTTTTGTGTGTCTAGTTATGTTTATGAAAAACATAAGATTTGATATATTCGAAGGATTCTTTAACTAGTTTTTCAAAAACATTTATACTAGTTATTTGTTCTTCAAATAATTTTTTGAGATTGACACATGATTCTATTTTTTTCAAAATTTGATGCTTCATGATTTGAATATTAGTTTATATGTTAGTTTTTGTCAACACTAGGATTTATACTTGTACATATCGTGGGCCACAAATAAATCTATTTATATTTGTGCTTGAATGCTTATTTGAACCCCATGAAATGTGCTTGTATTGCTTGGTTTTGATGATATATACATTTTTAAACTTGTATTCCCACTTTTTGGATTTGATTTATGAACATGTGTTTTCATTTCATGTATATGTGATTTTTGCCCAACTTTAAGATATACATGTATACCTCTTGAGTCATTTGCCTTTAATGCAAATCTATTTATATGGACTCAATTGTGTTTAAGAGATATGTATGTATACTTATTGTGTTGTCAAAACATACATATATCTTGAAATATATATTTTTTTAATAAAAATTTGTGATGATTTTCATGTTTTCTTATTTAAAGAAATATTGAGCTTTATTGACATTTTCATGATACCATGTTCCACATAACACTAGTGCACTCACCTCTTTTGAAAATTTTATAGACTTCATGGATATTAGAGTGTTTTTAGTGCCATGTGATTTACTTGTGTTTCATGAAAACATTTTTACTTTATTCCTTACTTGAAGGATTCCTTACTAGTTTTAAAACATTTTTCTAGTGCAAATTCTTCATTTGGTAGAGTTTTTCAAACTAAGCTTATTTTCAAATCTATTTTTGAAAACCCCTACCATCTATGAGAGGATGGATGGGCGTGTATGCCTTTAAGCTTAATTGACAAATCTTTTACCTTGTGCGTATCAAGGGATGGTAGGTTATGAGATATACACTTGATCTTATTGTTATGTTAATTGGTATCATTGAATCGTTTCAATTGGTATCAATATGAACCTATTTTGTATATACTCATATTTTGTTTTCTTATATATGTATGTATCAATTTCACTTGGTATACTCATTTCTCATACATATATATGATTTTCATGTGCTTAACTTTCAATTGGTTCACATTTTAAAAGCACAAAGTTTATGATGAAAAATAAAAATTTTGGATCATTATGTTTACTATTGGTATCAAAATGCTTCAACTTCATATATATTAAATGTCAATTGGTATCAATATGTTTTAAAAAAAATTATTGCTTTCAATTTGTATCTTAAAAATTTGTTTGTTTTTACAAAGCTCTGATACCTTTCAAAATTTTGTTTAAGAAAAATAAAAAAAAAACATTTTGTTGATTTGTATTACCCCTTTTGATCTCTTTGTTTATGATAAAAAGGGGAGAAAAATTTGTTTGATTTGATTTTACTTTGAACCCTTTGTTGATGAGTGACAAAAAGGGAGAAGTATTTGAGTTTATATGCATGTTTTCATGTTTTCATTGCTTAAGGGGGAGAAGTATTTGTCTTCCTTGTTGTTTATGCATATATGTTTTGTTTTGCAAATAGGAGAAAAAGATTTATTTTGTTTTATCTCCATACATTTGCATACATATTTATGAGCTTCATTGTCATATATTATTATTTATGTCTATGCATGAGTTAAGGGGAGCTTCTTTTCCATGCATATATAACTCCATGAGTTTTGTCATCATAAAAAGGGGGAGATTGTTGGCCCAAAGGCCTATCACCCTAGTTTTGATGATGATCAACTCATGAAGTTATGTTTACTAATGATCTTGTGTTTAATTAGCGACAGATTTATTATCAAGATCTTAGTAGGTGCATAGCTCAACAAAGGATAAAATGTCAAAATTTGAAACTAGCACGGTGTGATCCAAGGAGTTTTTGGATCAAGCTTGGACCAAGTCAAGAAGATGAGAAGCCTTCAAGTGAAGACTTCAAGAAGATGAAGACTTGTGTCTAGGTATAAAATTTAGTTTTTGTTTTAGTTAAAAATGTAAAGGATAGAATAGTTGGTGTATTGCTCAAGTATATATCACACACACACACTCTTGATTTACTTGTCTTTTTATAAAAGAATTTTCAGATTTAGAAAAGACTTTCTTTTTGGAAAAACATAGTTTTGGTTTTTGTTATTCAAAGTTATATGTTTCAATCAAAACCTTATTTAGAGCTTAATGTCAAAAACATAGATATTTCATCTTGATTGTGTAGTGGATCATATCCATACACACTATGCCTTAAAGTATATCTTGTTTTTGTATTTGATGAAGATTTGGGAAAATAAAGTTTAGAAAACATGTTTTGGAAAATTATTGTTTTGGAAAAACAGTTTTTATCTTGAGCCAAATATTTTCAAGTTACAAAAATAGTCCAATCTTTTATAACATGCCTTGATTTTGTGCAAGCATGTTTGTATATCAAAGTATATTGGTAAAACTATTTTTGTAGATTTTTTAGTATTTTATGGGATTTTATATGAGCCAAAAAGACAAACTTTTTAATCCCAGAAAAATAGTTTCAGGCTTCAGCTAGTCGACTTATACTAGCTTATAAGTCGACTAACCCTGAAGTCGGTCGACCGGGTCGGTCGACCGACGTGCACGGACGTGCACGTTTGATCTGGCAGTGTGCCGGGCGACCGGGGCGGTCGACCGGAATTCAGAGATTGCTCTCTGTTTTTCTGGGTCGACCGGGTCGGTCGACCGGTAGCTCCAACGGTCGGATTTTTGACCGTTGGCGGTCGACCGGGCCGGTCGACCGGCAGTTCAGACAGATCCCAACGGCTAGTTTTCTGGCAGCCTATAAATTGGGGGTCTCGTCATTGTTTTGCTACAAGATTTTAGGAGAGCCTTGAGCTAGTTTTTCCCAGTCTTTTAAAAGAGTTTTCTCCACATATTTGAGAGCTAATTCTTCCAATCAAAAGGGAAGTTTTATCAAGAGTGTTTAAAAGAAAGTCTTTGAGTTTTCCTCCACCTTTCACATCCTTGTTTTTCTCACACCACACTTGAGCATCCATTGATTATACATCCTATAGGTGTGTTGTAGTGAGAGTTCTTTAGGTGATCAAAGTGTTGTGATCACCAAAGATCTTTTCTTTGTTCTTTGAGGAGATGGGCAAGTGTGCTCGTGATTGTTTGGGTCCTAGTGAGGACTCGGTTGTTTCGGGTTCGGGTGCGAACTCTTTGTTTGAGGTGCGGCCTCGGCGAGCCGGTGGGCTTGCGGTGTGTACGAGACTAGAGAGTCCGAGGGCTTGTAGGTGTTGCGGCACCGAGGAGAGATCCATTGGGATCTTGCATAGTGGAAATCCTTCGTGTGTCGAAGGCGGGGATGTAGAGCAAGTGTGCTCGAACCTCGAAACATACCCTTGTGTTTGCGATTGCCATCTCTCTCTCTATCTCCTTTATATCTTGCATAGCTTATATTGTCTTTACATTTACATGCTTGATATATTGTGCTCATATTGTTATATACTTGCGTGGGATTGTTCTAACACTTGTATTCAACCAAGAGAGCCAACGCGGCACCTCAACCCATTCAAGGGGAATCTAGAGGAGTTTGTCCAGAGCCCTTCACGAGGAATTCGGCAACACTCTTGGTTATACGTGGTGTTTAGTGTAAAAGATTTGATTAGGTCATAATTGTTTTTAGCTTCCGCATCATTTGCATCATTTGGCATTAAGTGACCATTAGATTAGCCATCACCTATTCACCCCCCCTCTAGGTGATTTACAATGCCATACCGAATCACACCCATATATTTCTTCCTCCGAGATATGTGAGAATTTGCTCGGATCTGGAAGAGCGGGTTCATCGCCAAAATCGACTTCATCGCCTGAATCGTATTCGTCCTCTCCGGACGATGAAGACGATTGTTCAACGCGAGAAGCCTCGGCAATTGAGGCCTTGCCACCAAATACCCTAGTAGTAGGGCTAGGGTCAACTACTCGCGAGCTGGAGATTAATACACCAGGAGACCCAGGCTGTTATGCCTCATCTCTTCTTTCATGAGCCGAAGAAGACCCAGGTTGAGTTGAGACCCCTGGAATCTCAACATCATCCCTGCCCATCAGGGCAACCTCGAGCTACTTGGCCTCATCAGTTGCGATAGGTTCATCAGCAAGCTCCCCTTCTTCTAAAATTACGGGGCCCCTGCTGCGCAGTCCACGAGAGCGAACAAGGGGGCGTCGTCCTCCTCCTCCGCTTCTTCCCTCTGCTCTTCAATGCTGGAAGGGACGGTCTCTTCAGCCGCCAAGTTTTTCCTGGCCTTCTTCGGGGCAGGCTCAGCCGTGAAAGTAGAAGAAGGCTCAGCTTGGAGAGTAACGCCATGAGGACGTTTATGCACCGTCTGTCGACGCCTTCTGGCAGACTGCTCCCTGGGTGCTGCCGCCCTCGGTTCTCCCTGTGTTTCCCCTCTGGCCTCCCTCTGAGCCGCACGATATTCATCGAGGCCTCGCGAGCGCTTGTTGGATGCCACCTTCTCCTCATAGGACGCATTAATGCTCTTAATGCATGAACGCTCCATTGAGTAGCCAGGCATCTTACTAGCCTGGAAGTACCAGGTGCAGAAGCTAAGACTTGCGTAACAGTTTGGCGTCTTATGAGGTAAGCGGAAAAGAGCCTGTGTCCCCCCAGCCACGCTGTAATACCAAGCCCGAGCCCCTTCAAACAGATTTTCACTGAAGGCAAGCTGAGCGTTAGGATTGCCAACATATAGTTGGTCATAGCCGAACTGTCGGGCGAAGCGATTCGGCATATAAGGCTCGATCGTGCACGAATTCCCTTGCCGGAAGAGCAGATACCCGGCCGGATATTGATAAGCCACCAGAAGACTCCCGATGGCAGCCTTGTGAAGTCATCCGGACCCACAATGTCGGCGAACTTATCCCCATAAGCAGCATCTGTAATCTCGGGGAAGCAACGGTTGAGATGATAATTTGAAGCGTTCAGAATACACTTCCGAACGTAGAACATGTTGTTGTTGGACCAGCTCGAACTCTCCAGCCGCTGCACAAAAGGGACAAATCCCTCGCATCGGGACACTGGCGTCATCAGTGAGGGGCAGTGCATCACGTACCAAGCCATTAGTACGTGTAGGGAAGCTCGATCCGAGGGTTAGGGGTCTTCACTCTCGGCCTTCCCTCTGAATCGACCTCCGGTTTACCTTGGGAGTCGACGATGGCCTCACCCTGCACAGGCTCTGAGTCAGGGCCCGCAACTCGCTTTGGATACCGGCCACCATTGCCGGAAGGAGAGCTATGGACCTACCATAGGCCAGCAGCACCGCCGGATACACCACGTCGGCAACAATCATCTCATGCGGCAGTGTCGGCACTACACAGCGCTTCAACCACAGCATGAGGAAACCCGCCAGCAGTGCCCGGTTAGAAATGGGGATCTGGGCCTGGTGATGGAAACTTTCAAAAATCGTGTCAGGTTTGAAAGTATCTTCGTTCGACTCTGTGGTATAAGAACTCACAGAGGCGTCGATCCTCTCGGCGATTTCTTCGTCAGAGCTGGGAGCCAGACTGGTCACTGAGTGGTCTTTCTCAGTGATACCATTAAACAAGTAGCTCGCTCAAGACAGCTGCTTAACTCCCCTAGCCCTCCAGGAAGTTATTTGGCCGCAGATGTGAAATTGACATAGCACTTCCCAGTAGGTCTCATATACACGAGGGCACTCTTTCTTCAAGAGATGAAGCTCCTCAGAGGTGGGGACATATTCCTCATAAGGAGCATCTCCCATTACTAGCCCCGAGACTTCATACAATTCATGCAGGGCAAGCCTCATTTCTCCAACCGGGGTGAAGAACGTCCCCGTCGAAGGGTCGTAGTGCTCCAGGATCCCAAGAAATTTTGGGAATTCTGTGGGATGCCATATTGCACAGCCCTGACCGCTTGGTACAGTCCCACCTGGTCCAACAGACCTCCAAGTTCAGCGAGGACAAAGCTCACCATCTTGCCCCACCAGTACTTGTCAGTGGAATGAACCCACCCGAGCGGGCGGAAGTCAGTGGGAAAATAACCCCCTACCTTCATGAATTGATTAATAAAGGTAGTGCTGAGCTGAGGGTTTCTCCTACTGGGTAATTGGACCTGAATAATTCAGGAAACAAACCAAAGATCTCCCTCCCGTGTCCACCCGAGTGCACCTTCCTGGCGCCCAGTATGCCAAGAGAGACACTGGGAACAGATCGGGCAAGGTCCCATTCCATTGCCCGAGGGACAGACATGTGCTGAAGGTAGGATAGGAGATACATTCTCTCCATATTTGAAAGAAAGAATTTCCTATCCCCTATCTGGCGGAGCCACTTGTAATCGCCATCATGCAAGACGTAACCACCCTCGCTAATATTGTCCCCAAAGAAGAAGACATGTTTCTTCAATGGAATGCGCGAATTCGTCTTAAACTCTGCGTCGGTCATAAGTTCCCGGAATGTCGCCATGTCGACCTTGAAGAGCCTCTCCCTTCGCTCCCTCGGCTTGTCAGTGGTCACAGGAGCAGTCCTTTGCAACACGAAGGTTAAGTTGCGATCAGCACCACCTACGTGCCTGAAGTGACACTTCTTGGAGAGAGGATCGGCGGAATATCGCACTGCAAAAAGAAAACAACACTTGATCAGAAATCTGAAGGGAAATGATTAAGTGTCTACAACTCAAACACAGAAGTAACCCAAACGCAGAAATCATCAAAATCTGCGTCCAGACCCGAAGATCGCGAGGCTAGCGTGGAGCCCGCGTTTTGAAAATCCAAGACTTATGAAAAATCTCTAAGTGCTTGGACTCAAACGCAAGATTCATGAGGACCAGCGTCTGGTTTCACAAGACGCAAGAGTCATAAGAAATCTGCATCCGAATCTTTCATACTTAAAAACATTCTAAGTGTTGAATCTAAAACGCAAGGCTTACTGGGGCCCTGTGTTCAACAAGCAGACGCAGATTCAAGCAGATCAAACCTGCGCCTCGTTTATCAACTCAAGGGCCGCGTCTGAAGATCAGACATGGGCTCGAGCCCGCGTTGGTGGGTCAATTTTAAAAGAGGAGTCCAAGAGTTCAAAGAACTCTATAAACCCTTTTAATGGTGGAAATCAAGTCCGATGGCTTTATACATAAAATAGGGGCTTCCTGCATGGAGGAACCGCCCCTTTGAGTCTCAGCGACGACCGCCCGTGAAGATGAAACAGTTTGCTTGGCCTTTGGTGCCATTGCGAATCAAAGATCCGGTGTTAGATGAAGTAAAGAGAACAAAGAAAGTTCCTTTCTCAAAACCCTAACAGATGCACACGAAGACGAAGGAGAGTCTAATGATGACTCTTGAAAGACTGTTGCTTTTTATAGGCACAGTGATTCGCAAAGATACGCGGCGCTTGGCTCGACGCCTAATCACCGCCTGACGCGTGGACAGCGCTTTAAATGCAGAACGAAGTTCGCGCGCCAAAAAGTAGATGTCCCCTCAATTCTAAGGGACACGTGGCAGCGTACTCATGACACGGATTCGCATCCAAGAGTCGCGTCTTCATCTCTAAAGATGCGTCCCTTCGATGGACGCACCCTTTCAACTCGGCCAAAATCGCGTCTACCTCATGAAGTAACAGTCGCGTTGTCATCCCAAAAGCAGTATCACCCCTGCATCCACGGAACTGGCGTGTAGTCCTTGCTTCTGCAATTCAGTTCAAAAGCATACTGGCACAAGCAGACGACTGCCCGCCTCTGGTTTAAAATACACCAACGACAAACTCAAAGCACTGGGAGAGTTTAGACTGTGTATCTAGACACTCACCACGATCATTTCTAGCGGCTTCAAAGGGTTCCATAGTACACTCACGAAGACCATAGTCCAGACAAGATCAAGCTCAGAGCATTGTCAGTCCAACCACGAGAAGGGCGAATTCAGCCAGAGTCCAAAGTATTTCGAAATCCGTCCCAGCCAACTGCGAAATATCGAAAACTTTGGAGGGGGTTCTGTAGGCTGTCTAAAAATCATTAAAGACAAGTCATCAAAAGCAGAGTCCCAAACTCCAGACGCAGGGCTAGTCTCAGCAGCACCAAGGCGCGAGGGTCGAAACTCGCGTCTCAGCCAGCACTGCCGCACCAAGGCGCGAGGGTCGAAACCCGCGTCTCAGCCAGCACTGCCGCACCAAGGCGCGTGGGTCAGAACCCGCGTCTCAGCCGCCCCAAGGCGCGTGGGTCGAAACCCGCGTCTCAGCCAGCACTGCCGCACCAAGGCGCGAGGGTCGAAACCTGCGTCTCAGCCAGCACTGCAGCACCAAGGCGCGTGGGTTAAAACCCACGTCTCAGCAGCACCAAAGCGCATGGGTCGAAACCCGCGTCTCAGCCGCACCAAGGCGCGTGGATCGACACCCACGTCTTAGCCGCACCAAGGCGCGAGGGTCGAAACCCGCGTCTCAGCCGCACCAAGGCGCGTGGGTCGAAACCCGCGTCTCAGCCGCACCAAGGCGCGAGGGTCGAAACCCGCGTCTCAGCCGCACCAAATCGAAACCCGCGCCTCAGTTGTAACCGTCCCGGTTATAGGGTCAATCACGGCCCACATAACGGGAAAGTTAACCCCCATTATGGAGTGTTTTTAGGAGGCACGTACGCTCCTGAAACCTCTATAAATAGCCCCGTTGCTATGAAGAAGGGGTCGAATTTTCTGAGAGCAGAACTCTGAGAGAAAAGAGCTTGACTTTAGAGCTTCCAGAGAGGAGGAAAGAGAGTCCAACCCTTCAAACAACTTGCTGCGTACAAGTTAGTCTTTGCCTACAATCTCTTTGAGATTTCTGGCCGACAGAGCTGCGTTACTCCGTCCGCCATCCGAAGAGAAGATCCCTAAAAGTTTTCGACGTTCACCCGGTCAACGGAAAACAAGATTCACTTTCCATCGCCACCTGAAGAACCCAGCACTAAACAAAGGGGGATTCAAGACTCAACATCTCCCCTCCCTTGTAGTCGGAGCAGTAGTCCGTTGTAATCTTTCAACTGATTCAAGGAAATTTTACACCGAACGTCTCCTCTCCGTACCAAACAATAACCAATTTTGTTTTAGGAGGATAATTTGGAGGTTGTTGTAACAGGTTTGTGACTTGACTTTACTTCGTTTCCTTTATCAAGATCAAGGGGGTAAGAAGGACAAATTCCAATAATAAATGGACAATCTTCATGCATGCTAAATTTATAGCTAAAGTAAACAAATGTTGAAGCAAAAGTGGAGCATCAAACATAAACGAAAAGAAGCTACAAGTGAAAAATGTAAAACTACCATCCTTGACTCAAAATTCATTCTGCAGGGAATTATACAACGGTAATGGGTACTTACTAAACAATGAATTACTAAAAAGACATAACAGTCAAGTTCATTGATTTCCCTTTTAGGGAGTGTTTGTTTGCGTGATTTTGGCTTGGACAACGTTGACAATCTTGGCCACATCAGTGTTTTCATGAGTGGTGTTTGGTTAGCATAAAAAAGAAAAAAATGATTATAATTATTCCTACATGACTCTTCGAATGGTTTTTTTTTTTGCTCAACCAGCTGAAATAACTGAAAAAACTATTGTTGCTACAGTAGCTCTCCAGTGATTTCAAAATGATTTGACACGTACCCAGTTCTCACGTTTTTTAAAGAACCACCAAACAATTTCTTAGCATTGCATCCATGTGGGCCTTACGTGAACATTGCATTCCACATGCTAAATGCAACCCAAGAGGGAAACCATCTGAAATGTAAGGACTCGGGGCACCATCCTAAAAGACTAACCTTCTAGGTACAGTTTCCTAAATCCTTATATACCTAAGACCATCCCTATGTCAAGCCGATGTGGGACTATTTGCTCGACCCAAATCCCAATAATCCCCCTCTCGAACAAATAGTCTCCCTGTAAGCTCATATTCACACCTGAAAGACATATGTTCTACGAGATTCTCTTCACTGTGTTTCAGCACACGCCTTACGTGAAGCACAACTTGCAGCTTATTATTTATCTTCACCGCGTTTGCAGGCACGTCTTACATAAGCAGGACTCTAATATCAATCTCGAGAGCTCAGCTAGCTTTCCAGGGACTTTACTGCGCCTTTTGCGCCCTGGGGGATCGAACATCACCCACACACACGACTAAGTTCGGGGCATGGCTCTGATACCAATTGTAGGAACTCGGGGCACTATCCCAAAAGACTAATTTGTTAAGTGGAGTAGCCCAAATTCTTATAAACCCAGGACCGTCCCCATATCTAGCCTATGAGGGACTATTTATTCGACCCAAATCCCAACAATCCCCCTCTCAAACAAAAAGTCTCCATGTAAGCTCATCTTCACACCTGAAAGTCATCTTCACATCTGTAAGACATATATACCTGGAAGACATATGCTCAATCGAGATCGGGATCCTCTTCACTGCATTACAACACACGCCTTATGTGAAGCAGGCTTCGCTGCCAATCTGAGAGCTCATCTAGCTCTACAGGGACTTTTATTGTGCCTTTTAGCGCTCTGAAAATTGAACAGGTTTTATCTCCCCTCAAACAAAGAGTTCAGGCCTCCCTGTAAGCCAATCTTCCCCACTCCTCATTCGGAAGATCATGTGCTCAATTGAGTTCACTCATCTTTACTGCGTTGGATGACAACACGTCTTACATGAGGCACCTGGAGCACTCCTCTCACTGCGTTGGACAATACGTCTTACGTGAAGCACCTGGAGCATGATCACCGCCCTCGAGAGCTCAATTTTTATAGATCCAGCTTAACAGGGTCCCACTGCGCCTTCAACTCGCTCTGGGGGGATCGAACAAATAGTCTCACATCGGTTGACATGGGGAAGGTCTTTGGTATATAAAGATTTGGGCTACTCCACCTAGAAGGCTAGTTTTTTGGGATGGTGCCCTGGGTCGTCAACAATTGGTATCAGAGCGATGGCTAGCAAGACGACAACGACAACCAAGTTCGAGATGGAGAAATTTGACGGGAAGTCTAACTTCCTGTTGTGGAAGATACGAGTAACATCGTTGCTTGTGAAGGAGGGCACACACAAGTCCCTGCTTGGTATTAAGAAGAAGTCATCGAAGATGGAGGATGATAAGTGGAACGACATGGACTTCCGCACAAAGGCGACAATCATACTATGCCTATTAGATGAGGTCTTCTACAACGTGATGAACGAGGAGACAACTGCTGGTCTTTGGTATAGGCTGGAGAGCCTTTACATGATGAAGAGTTTGTCGAACAAGCTCTTCATGAAGAAACAGTTATACAACCTTCGGATGAAGGAAAGTACGCCTATCCTACAATATCTCAATACTTTTAATAGAATTTTAAGTGACTTGTTAGATCTAGAGATTAAGTTAGAAGAAGAAGACAAAACTCTTATGTTACTCTCTTCTCTTCCATCATGTTATGATCACTTGGTGACCACCATCATGTATGGTAAGGAGACCTTAGAGTTAGAAGATGTCAGGAAGATGCTCCAGAACAACGAGCTGATGAAGAAGACAGATTCTACAGAGGAGGCCTCAGGATTGTTTGTCAAGGGCCAGAGGGGAAGATCAAAGAGTAGGGAACTCAAAAGGGATTCTGAAGCTTCTAACAGTTTCTCTTGCTACTTTTGCAAGAAACCAGGGCACATCAAGAAAAATTGTATGAAATATAAGGAGATGCTAAAGAGGAAAGGCGAAAAGATTCTAATGGGCTTAGTACCAATGAAAAGTCAGATCAAGTCGGGGTTGTCGAAGAAGTAAATGAGAATTCATGTGATGTCTTGACGACTGAATCAGGAAAAGATAAATACTCAGATGCTTGGTTACTTGACTCGGGTGCACATATCACATGTGCCCAAAAAGGAAATAGTTCAATACTTACAAGCCTTATGATGGAGCCTCTATCCTGATGGGAAACAACGTCGTGTGTGAGACTGTTGGCATCGGCAACATCCGTATGAGAACGTTTGATGGACATGTTCGAACCCTCACGAACATTTGACATGTTCTGGATTTAAAGAAGAATCTTCTCTCGTTGGGAGCTTTGAAAGCTCGTGGGTATAAGTTTTCTGGTGCAGATGGACCAATCAAAGTTACTAAAGGCTCCATTACAATTCTCAAAGGAGAACGAATAACAAACTTGTATGAGTCGACAGGAAGCATTATTATTGGTGATGCTTTAGCAGCAGCAACAGAAAATGAGGATACTGCAAGACTTTGATACATGCGTCTTGGACACATGAGCGAGCGAGGTCTTCAAGTCCTACACAAAAGGAGTGCTCTACCAGGTATCAATATTACAAACTTGATCTTTATAAATTCTGCATTATAGGTAGGCAACATAGAGTAGCTTTTTGTACATCTCGGCATAAGACAAAGGGCTTACTAGATCTCATACACATGAATGTGTGGGGGCTTTCGCCAGTAGCATCCATTGGAGGTGCTAGGTACTATGTTACTTTTATAGATGATTTTTCAAGGAAAGTTTGGATATACTTCATGAAGTAGAAATTGAAAGTATTTCAGAAGTTCAAGGAGTGGAAAACTTTGGTGGAAAATCAGACAGGGCGGAAGGTGAAAGTCTTGAGGTCTAATAATGGAGGCGCGTACTTCTCCAAAGAATTTAAAGACTACTTAGCAAGCAAGGGCATCAAACACCAGCTAAGTATTTTAGGGCGACCATAACAAAATGGAGTAACAGAGCGCATGAATCAGACATTTACAGAGCGTTCTCGCAGTATAAGATCACAGGCTGACATGTCAGAAAGATTTTGGGCACAGGCGGTGAATCATAAGAGTTATCTGGTAAACATGTCACCATCAATAGCTATTGATTTTCAGAACCCAGAGGAGATATAGCGAGGAGTATCTGTGGACTATTCAACCTTACAGATTTTTGGTTGTCCGATATATAGTTTGGTTGATAGTCAGAAAAGGAACAAATTGGAGTTCAAGTCTAAGAAGTGTATCTTCATCAGGTTCACCAAAGGAGTCAACGGTTTCAGACTTTGGGATCCTGAGAAAAAGAGCGTCTTTACCAGCAGAGATGTGGTCTTTGACGAAGATTCACTGTTGCAAGAAAAGTCAGAGACGGAGAATAAAGCGCAAGGTGGAGCTTCAGACAGTTCGGCAGCAAACATTCAGGAAAAGGGAGTCGAGTTCTCAGATAGCCCTAAAAGGCCTGAAGGGTCAGAAAAGGACTCCTCAGATTCAGATGGAGACAAACAGAAGGCTATTCAAGAGCAACCTAAACCGTTGAGGTGGTCAGTCAGAGTTACGGTGCCACCAACAAGGTATGGCTGGGATGAAGATCTTGTCTCTTTCACATTAGTAATAGAAACAGGAGAACTTGATAATTATAGGAAAGCGATCAAGGCAGATGACCATGGCAAGTGGATTATAGCCATGGAGTAAGAGATGGAGTCTTTGGATAGAAACCAAATATAGATGTTAGTCGATCTTCCAAAGGACTCCAAGGCAATAGGTTGCAGATGGGTTTTTCACAAGAAGGACAATGAGCAATACAAGGTAAGCTTAGTTGCCAAAGGATATGCTTAGAAGGAGGATATTGACTACAATGAGATTTTCTCTCTTGTAGTCAATCATACATTTATTCAGATGTTACTGACGATAGATGCTCAGTTTGATCTAGAGTTAAAGCAGATGGATGCTAAAACAGTGTTTCTGTACGGTGGGCTAAAGGAGAAGATATATATGTACACATGAAACAATCTGAAGGTTACATTCAAAAAGGTAAAGAAAATAAGGTGTGTCTTCTAAAGAAGTCCCTCTATGTACTTAAGAAGTCTCCTAGGTAGTGGTACAAACAGTTCGACTCTTTCGTGATCAAGGCCAAATACAACTGACGTGAGTATGATAGTTGTGTCTATTTCAAGCAGAGTGATGATCCGACATATTTGCTGTTATATGTGAAAGATATGCTGATTGCTGCGAGAAACAAGACACATGTTCAGAAGCTTAAAGCTCAACTCAAGAAGAAATTTGACATGAAGGATTTGGGACGAACCAAGAAGATCTTAGGTATGGAGATCACTCGAGACAGAAGCACAGACAGACTTTGGCTATCCCAGGAGAACTATATTCTCAAAGTATTGGAGAGATTCAACATGGCAGAAGAAAAACCAGTCACATTCCTTTGGCAAGTCACTTCAAATTATCCTCCAAGCAGTGTCCACAATCACTGGAAGAGGAGGAAGAGATGTCTCGAGTATCATATGGTAGTGCAGTGGGATCACTCATGTATGCTATGGTCTGCCTAGGCCTGACTTAGCCTATGCAGTTAATATAATAAGTCAGTTCATGTCAAATCCAGAAAAGTAATATTAGAAAGCAATGAAGTGGGTGTTATAATATCTACGAGGGACTGTGAGATTAGGCTTGATGTTTTAGAGATTGAAATGGAGAAGCTTAGGTTACTACAAGGCTATGTTGATGCAGATTATGCAGGAGATCTTGATTAGCGAAGATTTACGACGGGCTTTGTGTTCACAGTACTTGAGTGCGTCATTAGTTGAAAGGCAGAGTTGTAAGATACAATTGCTCTTTCAACGACAGAAGCAGAGTACATGGCTGCAATTGAGGTGTCAAAGGAAATTTTGTGGCTGAGAGGATTGGTTGAGACTTTCAGTATTATACAGGATTCAGTTCGGGTTCATTGTGCAGCCAGTGTGCTATTCATCTTGCTAAAGATCACAGGTATCACAAGCGGACGAAGCACATTGTTGTGAGATTTCACAAGATACGTCAGTGGGTCGTGGATGATAAGGTGATCGATTTGGTAAAGAACAGCACGAAGAAAAATTCAGCGGATATGATAATAAAGACCATCCCGATGAAGAAGTTCGGAGTATCTCTGAACTTCATCAAGGTTCTCCAAAGATAAAATGACAAACGGGCTCTTGGGGGGAGCCATGTGAAGTCACAAAATGGGGGAGAAAGGGAGGTGAATAAGCAGAGGCTAATTTCTACAGAGGGACTCAATGAACATGAGTCAAGGTGGAGATTGTTAGTATTTGGAGTGCCTTATATTCATTAGAGAAGAATTCAAGTTCTCGACAGTTTTCTAATACAAATATGTCTCCTTTTTTGGTTTGGATACGATTTTCTTATTTCTCTAAGGAGGTGCTGATTTGAGTTCGTGTTGGACTAGATCATCCCAGGTGCCTATATAAACCCATCAGGGGTGGCCTTTTGAAGATGTGTCAAGAATTCAAGAGAAATTTTATAATTTCACCATTGAGAGTTGTCAGAAAGATCTCATTGTAACTCTTGTATTTTCTTGAATAAATATTTCTCCCCTCCCCTCCTCCCCGTGGATGTAGATACATTGCCGAATCATGTTAAATCTTGTATTTCTTGGTTGTGTGGTGATTGCTTTCTAGTGGTAGATCTTTTACGCTTCCGCTTCTACTGCCGAGTCTTCGACTCGGTGTTCTTCTATTGTTTGAACGGTGATAGATCATCAACATGAAATTCTTAATTGAAAGGAGTTCTAATTCCCTGATGGTAGGGACTTTCCAGAATTTGGAGAACCATCCAACCAAATAGAACTTATTGGTTCCCCCTTTAGAAAACTAATAAACCTCGTAAAATGGTGCTTTGCCTGCACACTGAACTACCCCTAATTTTTCTCATTGCTCATAAGTACTGTTGAAAAGCTGAAGTTTTCTATGATCTTGTTTTTGAGATCCACATTGTGCAGGTCGGAATTTAGTCAAGATTTAGATGAGTCCCAGCAGCTGACTGACAATACATTTACAGTAGGGGACATAAGTCGTGGCTAAGCTGAGTGTTCCGCTGGCTTTGATTTTTGTTCTTTTGTTCTTTTGTTCTTTTTGAGATTTAGTCAAGAGTTAGATAACTCCTAGCAGCTGACAATACATTTACAGTAGGGGACATAAGTCGTGGCTAAGCTGAGTGTTCCACTGGCTTTGATTTTTGTTCTTTTGTTCTTTTTTTTTTTGATAAAGAGCAAATTATATATGAGATTCTATGTAAATTTGCTCATTTCTATATTAAGAATATTTTGTTAAATTCTTATTAAAAAATTTTACCGCGAGAATTTACCAAAAAAACATTGCATAGGAATGACATGCATCCAAAATCTAATCAAACAATGAAATTAATCAATTACACAGAACATGAATAGCACCCAATAAAATTTTGCTTCTTTCTTTGACACAACTACCAACTTTTAAGAAACAATGATGCATAAGCTATTGTATTGGCTATTCGCCGACCCCCCCACACACACACACCAAATCACCAAAAAAGAGAGAGAGAGTGTGTAACCCCCTGATCCTGGATGTCCGTATCACAATATCAGTACTCGATACGACGTATAAACTTGATTTGACCTTTCTATTAGTCAGATTGAGCCGATTTCAGTTTCAGATATTATTTTTCAATATTTTAGAATTTTTAGAATTTTCTGAAATTTTTCTGGATTATTTTGAAAAATCTCTGTAGTCGGTGTCCACTGATACCGATAAACGACTCTACGATTTTTAATTTGCAAACGGAGTAGAATTTTGAGAATCTGCTTTCACCTTATATCTTAGAATCATATGACTTACATTAGAGTATTTTTGAGAATTTTTCTGAATTTATCAAAAATTGGGCCAAACCGGTGTCGCTCGGTGTCGGTACTACACTCCAGGATTTTTAACTTGCAAACTGAATAATATTTCTAGAATCCGATTTCACATTCCTCCTCCATGTATTATTCTTTATTTTATGTAATTTCTGGGGGCTGTTCGGAACTAGTCAAATTTGGACTCATTAAAATAATATTAAATTTCTTTTCTATTTTTTTTCTTTTTCTTTTCTTCTTCTTTCTCCTTCTCCACTCTTCCCATCGACTTAACCCAACCGCCTTACCCACTCCACCGCCATCTCTCTCTCCTTCTTTTTAAACCAACTCTCTCTCTCTCTCTCAGTCACACAACCTCTCTCTCTCTCTCTCCTCTCTCTCTTCTCTCTCTCTTCCCTCTCACTCACTCTTCCTCTCTCTTTCCCTCTCACTGTTCCTGGCCAGAGGACGGGCTTGACCCACGCCCGCGGCCAAGCCACCCGGCCAGGCGACGCCGGTGGTCGGCGCCTCCGGCCAGGCGCCGCCACCCTCTTCCCCTCCTTTTCTTCCTTCTTCTTCTTCTTTTCTTCTCATCTTCTCTTCTTCTTCTTCTTCTTCTTTTTCTCTCTCTCTCTCGTGCTCTGATCACCGTCGGCGGGACGGAGCCGCCGCCGGCGAGGCGGGGCTGGCCACCTCCAGCCCCTGCCCCATCTCTCTCTCTCTGTCAAAAGTCTCTCTCTCCCCTCACTCTCTCACCCTCTCTCGCTCACTCTCTCTCTCTCTCGGCCTGAACCGCCGCCGGTGGCTGGACTCGTCGCCGGCGTGCTCCCTCGCTGCCGGCCAGCTTCGCTAGCCGGCCATGGCGCGCAGCAGCGAACGCTGCTGCCGCCGCTGCTGTTGTTTTATTGGGTTCGGGTGTAACCCGAACCCAATAACCTAAGAGGTGGTTGGGTTTGGATATAAACCCGACCCGATAACCCTTAACCCATTACCCATTTAATTTAAGTGATGGGTTGTGGATCTGGACCCGACCCGTTAAGAGCCCAAACCCGCATCCAAAGCCCAATAAAGGTAATATTTCATAAAACCCCCTGTTAAATAATACTTATTGCATTTTAAATCCTTATTCATTACATATTTAACCCTGTTTGTTATGATTTAGTATTCGGACGATATCTGGAGCATCCGGACTCCGATTTGGACGATTCTGGAACCGTTGCGATCGTGGGAAAGAGAGCTACCTTCCCATGGCTAGTTTGTGAGTGTTTTCATTTTATAAAGTCTATTTATTCATGTTAAATTGAGTGATTGCTTTAGTTAATCAATCATAGATATGGGTAAATCACTACAAATGGTAATTAAAATATACTTCATTATAGAGAAGTCTATAAAATATAAGTAATAGATAATTATATCTATTCCACATGATTTAGTTGCATCTATTACCTCATTGGATATTGTCACTTCGTTACTGTTACATGTACATTGTCACTATGACACTGTCACCATTACAGACCCACCTATACATTCGATACAGTATGGCATGTCAACATCTGATACACTACACAGGACACTATCATTTCATGTTCATGACCACTGTTCCAGCGACACTGATATTTCATGTGCTAGTATCACCATCCCACGGACATTCTAATGCACTGAACGCACTAGATACCGTTATTTCATGATGTTCCATGTACATGTCTCACTCTTACATAGACACTGAGATTCATGACATTATTACTGCATGTTCGTGAACCACTGATACACTGAGATGCTATTACACTGGATACCGCTACATGGATACTCTGTGCACAGTTACTTCATGTTCTTACACCACCCTGTATACATGCATGGATTGCCTATGTATTCCTGTTACATAGATCATGGTGTATATGATTGCTACATGCATATTCATGTATACTCGTTACATGATTAATTCCTATTACTGATATTGTTATTCCCGTTTCTGGATACATGAGCTGTTGATATGCGATATGTGGAATCCCACATCTATTGTTCTCGTTTCCCGTTATATTGTTCCTGTTTCCCGTTATATTGTTCTATGCTATCAACAGAGCTCAGGTCCTGTTATCATGTTACCCGTATCATGTACTGTAATTATTCTTGTTACATTGTATGCTTGACATATCAGATCATAAAGCTAACTTGGGTATGGGGGAGACTTGACGGTTGATTAGATCTTATCGGGTGATGTACTGGATCCATATTGTTCTCCCACTGCAGGGGATGGTAGTGCTACCTACCGATTGTATAGCTCCATGAGCTCCCGTTACTTGATTATTGTTCCCCTCTTAGCGGAGGGCCCTGGTCTCAGCAGCCAGGGGTTTGTTTAAGGCCGTGATCCCGGGTATGCACGGGATACACCTACCCGATAAGAGCTCCTCGACCATGGGTTTCCAATTAACATAATAAAACAGTATACACAATAGTGACGTCGGGAACACTTGTTATTTGGTCACTCTCTCGTTTGGATAATGGTACCCGTAAGCCATGTCCGGATGGGTTCGACTGGAGTGCGGGCTCCAGTATGAACTGCCAGTGGTATGGGACACTGGAAGAGATTGATTAAAATACTAGGTGGTACTAATTGCTACTATTGTATAAATAACATGCCTTGCCTGATACATGTCTCTTATTGTTTAGTTATATTTGTCACTATTCTTGATCATTTATCTGCTATCATGTGACATGTATTCTTTGCTACTTTACTTGGTACATGTTACACTTTCTGTTGTGGCACACTACTCATGTACATGTATACGCTGCATTGCATATATTCTGTTTTCTGTATACCTTGCAGGCATCATTACTGTTGGTTATATTGCATAGGCCCATCTGCATGTTCATGTCTATCACGGCACCACTAGACAACAGTATTTATTATATAAACTGGATACGACTATAGACATGACCTGATGATAACCGGCTAGGTAGTGATGGTATTAAAAGATGACATATTTATATATTTCTACTGCTTCGTATATGCGTATATATGGTATCACTATTACGACATTATGTATTATATATTATTATCGTGTTTGTATTACTATTGTGTCTATTACCACCTCCTTCATTTTACCACTCACTAGGTCGCTTTCTGACGACCCTGGGTTTGCGTGCCCAGGTTAGAGATCCGAGTTACCGTATCATCAGATAGTGCCTTGGAGTCACATAGGAGATTCCTCATCGAGACTATTCATAGGTCTCTTGGTGATTTATTTCTGTTATCTTATTTATCCCTATTTTTATATCTGTTATGATCCCTAATCCCTTTCTGCAGGTATTCTTGTACTTATTTCCTGCTGGAACCCTTGTGTATATGGAAGCTATGTCCTGTACTGAGGCTTAGCGTACGTATGTGAGGGTTTTCCGCCCTGCGTATGTGCGTCGCCATAACGTTCCCGTACCTGCGGGATTGGGGCATTACAGAGAGAGAGAGAATCAAATATTTATTGGCTAAAAGAAACAATATTTCATAGTAATTCTATTCCAACAGCATGTGCCTCTTTTACTCGAAATCATAGCCATTTTTTACTACCATCAACAAAGAAAAATGCATCAAGGAGTACTTCATTAAAAAAGTAATAAAAATATAAACCAGTGGAAAACCCTAATTGAATCCAACTCCATTATAGATACATGATGAATTTCGGGCGTTTTTGGTTTCAAGGAAGTGCGCGGAAGTAAGAAAATGGGGAAGTATAATTGCTCACTTCCCTATCTATCCAAACACCCGAAAAAGGAAAATGAGAAAACCTCTTTTCATTTTCTCTTTTCCTTTTTATACAATCACTTCCTCACTTTCAGGGTGCTACAGTTAATTTTGTACTCATGTAAATCTCATTTGTAATAAGTTGTAGTTCAAACAGTTAATTTTGTGATCATGTAAATTTCACTTGCATTCTAATTACAATCTAATTTTTATTTTTCTTAATTAATATTTTTTTAATATTATTTTGCGGTCAACTTTGTGGTCAACTTTTTCACTTTCTCTTTCACATTACCATCCAAACACCGAAAAAAACATAACATTTTTCAAATCACACTTCCCACAACATCCAAACACCGAGAAACTCACTAACCAATTCTCAAGTTCCAAAGGGATTTATTACTCCTTCCTCACTTTCACCCCTAACCAAATAGCCCCTTCGAAGAAAAGACTTGTGGAACACAGACATTATATCATGAAGTCGCGTCGTGTCCGAAACTTGTCCGATACACGTGTTGAACACATGTGTCGTATGTATCTTTAAGAATTTGTCACATCTCCATATGTCATGTCCGTTTTCACGTTGTCATGTCCGTGCAATATAAGAAAAAAGCAATAATAGAGAACAATTTATTAAAAGAATACGAAACCATCTTGAAATCTTTGAAAACAGCGGAATTAGAGAAGCCCAAATTTTAAGAGATAATGGATGAAACAGATAATGGAAGGGAATAAAAAAGGCAATTTTTTGAATAAATACTATTTTAAAAAAAAAAAATCCAAAAATCAACCTCCCTCAAAATATTTCTCAAAACTGACCTTTAACATGTCATGTCGGCAGTGGGTCGTTTCGTCCTATTGGCTAGTGGTTGTATTTCTTGGTCCGGAGTTGGCAACTCCTGACGAAAATCTATTTTTTTAGCTGTTTTTCTTTGTCTGGAGTTGTCAACCAAAGTAGAAATTTTTTATTTTTTTATTAACTGTTTTTCTTTGTCCATGGTCGTCATTAATCGAGTTGTCAACCCCGGACAAATATTGTTGTCAATTTTTTTTATAAGGTGGGAGAGATTGGTATTGGGTTGATGATTGCAAATGAGTTGGTATTCTTTTTATTAGGTTTTGAAATATTAGCAAGAATTAGTAAGAACAAGAGTGGTAACATGGTGAAGAGAAAGAGAGGGATTTCCGGTATGCGATGCCCAAGAAATGTATGCTCTTATCAGGCACTCTTACACGAATTCATCAGAAAAAATCACGAAAAGTTACCAAGAATTCAACTACATGATGCAATATAAAAAATGGATGGAAGATTTCGAATATGAGATTCATCAGCAAAAACTCACAACTTAGGCCGTCCGTTTTTCTCCTATTTGATACATGGGCAAAAAGTATTTAAACACTTAATTTTTGGTTTATAGATATTTGAAATAATACAGATCAACTTCAACAAAGTGAATCTTTTATTTGAATGTCGGAAGTTGGTATTTGAGTGGGAAGGATTCGGCCTCGAATCCTTCCGGAATGCACAATTCTCTCTCTCTACACACACACACGACAATCATTAAGATGTAATTACGCGAGATATTAGATATTTAGTTTCCTTGCATCTTGAATTCATGTCACACTAAATTAAGCTTAGGAGAGTTTAATTAGACTAGCTGCCAGATGCATGCAATAATTATATAACTATCGTGATTTTCGTGATTCAAGATGAGATCTTACATTAATGCATTGGATGTATTATGCATGCATTGACAGGCTGATCATGAAAACTTATCACCTGGCATAATCACATTGTCAAGATAAATCAAGTTTTCATATGTTATGCATTTTATCCTCAGACCTGAAAGATCCATGGTAGGTCAGAATAATTATACTTTGATTCACTAATGCAAGATGGTTAAATTAACTAACTATTAAAATGGTGAGTTGGATGTAGTTAGATATTATTTAGATCTTATGAGATTTTCAATATAGAAGCTGAAATCACTTAGAGGGGGTGAATGGGTGATGTGCTAACCAAATACGGAATTAAAAACTTTAACTACTAAAATTTAACACACAAATGATAACTAAGAAGTGAAATCGAATTTTCGGTGAAGGGCTCTAAAACTTGTCCTCAAGATTCATCTTTAATAAGAGTTGAGGTAATTAGTTGCTTTCTTGGCTCAAACAAGTGCAAACATATAAAACTATATCAAACATATAAAGATAAACAAGTATGAGCAAGAAAGATATAAACAAGAGTGAGTCGAGTTGAGTTGAAAGAGAGATGAGCAATCACAAACACGAGAGATTTGTTTTGAATTTCGAGCCACTCACACACTTTTCAAACACTTATTCTATAGCAAGAGTTGTTGAAGCTAAAAGAAGCAATCAGCTTCGGCATTGTACTACTGATTAGCACATTCCAAATTCTACGATAGTGAAACATATTATAGGTGAAGAAAGTAGTCTACGGTAATTGGGGAATTCCTAGAAAAAATATATTGACCATCAAGTTCCTTTGATGGTTTGTCCAAGGCTTTGAGTTATTATTCTGAATTTTACTAATCTCTTCTTTCAAATAATAAGATTTTCCTAAGATTAAATTTAACTAACACACCCACCCTACCGGCTCATGTACTGCTCCAAATTTAAACTTATCAGTTAGTAAAATTAGCACTGATAGTATCTCCTGACAAATATCTAACATGTTGTTAGATGCAGGAATCGATCTGACAACTAATCAATATCACTGATCTAATTGGCCAGGTCGGTGAATATCATGTGGGAGATTTTTCGTTCAGTAAAACGTTTCTTAATTACAGAACCACCTTTCAATTACCTTCCTTAGTTAAACACTAATTAGACTAGTATTAGTCAGTCTCAATATACAGTATATTTATGAGCATAAATATTTTAGTATAACCCCTGTATAAAGAATGTTAACTCACTTATACAACAATTGGAGTGAGGTACGCATGTAGCGAATCTCCTAAAGACAATTGCGTCCCCCTGCTTCAGTGCTAATAGGTTACTGGACGCTGGTCTCCCGAGATATAACACTCCTTCGGGTATTTGGATAGTACTATCAAATCACCGTACGGTCGAACCGTAGTTAATCAGTACCTTCACAGGATTTCAATATAGCAGGACGATGACAAATTTCAGGGAGAATATTTGCCTTAATTTTGGAGGATTATCAACTGTAAAGAAAAGAGGAAGAGAAGCATTAATGTCTTAGGAAAACAGAGATTCAGACAACAACTCTATTTAAGAATCTGTTGAATTTTTTAAGTCTTCTTTCAGAATGAATCTTTTTCTTGCTTCAGATTTTTTCTTCAGAATCTGACTCCTTTTCAGACCGAAGGTTGTAAAAGGAAGAAAGGAGAACGAATTCTGTTCCGTGTGTTTTAATCCATGGAGAGGAGTGCTATTTATAGCACTCCTGGGAACCGTTTAGAGGGCAAATCCGTCCTTTAGAGTCGAGCGGTTGCAACGGTTCTGCAACTGTTCGTTCCAGACAGCGGGTCGAGACTCGCTTGTAGTACTAAACCCGTGTGGCCTGGTTCAAAAAGAACCAAGTCGGGTTGGACCCGCACCCGCACCCGCACCCACGCCGGGACCCGAGCCCGAGCTCCAGCTCCGGCAACGGCGCTGGCAACGGCACCGGGCCAGGCGGGAGGGCGGCGGCGGCGGGCGCGGGCACGGTTTCCCCCCAATCGCGTGAAAACTCTAAGTACCCAAATGACACACCCTTGTTCCCATTTTTTTCTATTTAAACACTTCAATTGTTCATCCCATATCCTATGTGGGACTAAATGCTTTTAGCTACGTTTAATCCCCTTTAACTTATGAATTAGGCAAACTTTAAACTTGAATATCTCATTCATTCTAAAATGAAATTAAATATGTAAATATACCATATTCATCCCCAATGGAAGGAGAACACACTCCAACCACTATCCGGTTGATTCTATCAACAAATCATGCCTTAATCCAACTTAAAGATTCTTGTTTTAATTCTTCATTTTCCCAACAATTCCTCACAATAAATGAAGATTTAAGAATTGACACATAAAGAGACTGACTTTATAGTGAAAGGTACTTTAGAAAAGAAACTGCATTTGGATAGGCGAACTAGGTCTTGAACCTTTCATAGTGAAAGCTTTATTGGACTTACTGGATAATCAGTGAACTAAGTCTTGAACTGTCAGCCGTTATTGTAAGCCAAGTCAACAGGTTTCACACAGTAACTTTCCAAAATCAACTTTGGTTGTCAGTTGTGTACATTTTGGACATGGACATTCTTAGATTTTGAGAGTATCTTTAGGGAATAACAGCCTCCATAGAGATTCTCAAAGAGCCGACCCAGCTCTATACTCATATAGATGATCGTCCTATTAAGAGTAGTCTACTCTACCCCACTTTTGTTATAATAACAAGATATAGGCATCATTAAAAGCATTAAGCTTATCCTTTATTCACTTGTAGAAATCACTTGGGTGTACCACAGGAATAGGTTAGAGTCAAGCTCCTAAGTGCTTACTCGCAGAGTCAATCATAACTAGTTTTTCCTCTTGAACTTAGTCCGTGGATCTCCAGTCGCTAAGTGAGGTTTCCATTAAGCTAACTCGGTAAGATTAGGCTTTTAGACCCATTCCCCTCGATGCGCAGTTTATACGCTCTACACTTAAACCTTTAGTAAACAGATCCGCTAAATTATCTTTTGACGATACAAAGTCTAATAAAGATAATTCCATTTGAGAGCAACTGCTTAACGGTATTATGTCTACGATAAATATGTCTAGACTTACCGTTATATATAAAATTTTGTGCCCTAGATATCGCTGCTTGATTATCGCAGTGAATGCATATGGCGGGCACTAGCTTTGGCCATAATGGTATATCTTCTAAAAATTATCGAAGTCGTTCTGGTTCTTCTCCAGCCTTATCTAAGACCATGAATTCCGATTACATTATGGAATGGGCAATACATGTTTGTTTGGAAGGTTTCCAGGATACTGCTGCGCCTCCAATAGCAAACACGTATCCGCTAGTTAATTTTGATTCTTCAGAATATGCAATACAATTAACATCGTTGTATCCTTCAAGTACAGATGAATACTGTTCATATCTTAAGATATATTCCTTGGTATGTGATACGTAACCTAATACTCGTAGTAAAGCAGTCCAATGATCATCACTAGAGTTATTAGTGTATCTGCTTAATTTGCTTGCAGTATAAGCAATATCGGGTCTAGTGCAGTTCATTAAATACATTAAACTCTTGATAATCTGAGAATACTCTAACTGTTGTACTACAGTTCCTGTATTTTTGCGAAGGTGGATGTGTGGGAGAAAATGATTTGTATTCTCTTTTATCCCATGCTTCTTGAATCTTTCTATCATCTTATCCACGTAGTGAGATTGAGATAGAGTGATTCCATCTGGTGTTCTTGTGATTTTAATTTCTAAAATTATATAAGCAACCTCCAGATCCTTCATATCAAAATTGTTAGATAACATTCTTTTAGTGGACTTAATAACTTCAATATTAGTCCCAAGTATCAGCATGTCATCTACATATAGACAAATAATGATACATGCATCTCCAACTGTTTTAGTGTATACACACTTATCGCATTCATTGATAGTGAATCCATCTTTGATCATGACACTATCAAATTTCTCATGCCATTATTTTGGCGTCTGTTTTAGACCATATAAGAATTTTACCAATTTACACACTTTGTGTTCTTGACGCTTGACTATAAATTCTTTAGGTCGCTCCATATGTATTTCTTCATTTAATTCACCATTTAAGAATACAGCCTTGACATCCAATTATAAATATCTAAGTTGTGCAATACTGCAATAGCAATTAATATCCGAATAGAAGTTATTCTTGTTACTGGTGAATAAGTATTGAAGTAGTCAAGCTATTCCTTTTGTCGATAACCCTTGACTACTAATCTAGCCTTGTACTTATCGATAGATCCATCGGGTTTTAATTTTTTTTTGAAAATCTACTTACTCCCAATTGGTTTACTGTCAGGAGACAAGTTAGCTAATTCCCAAGTATGATTGCTTAGGATGGATTCTATTTTGCTATTTATAACTTCTTTTCATATTTGTGCTTCTGAGGTTGACGTAACCTCTTTAAATGTTTGAGGCTCTCTTTCAATAGCATATGTTATGAAATTCAGACCAAAAGATTTTGAGATTCTTGATCTCTGACTTCTTCTTTGTTCAACTTCTGTATTAACAATTGGTTCCTTGGGGCTTTCGTCCCTGAATGCCATCTCATGTGTTCTTTTTTCAGAAGTCTTCTCTTCTTCCCGTTTGTATGAAAAGATGTCTTTAAATAACGCAACATCTCTAAATTCGATAATCATGTTTACATGAATATCTGATATTTCTGATTTATTGATTGAGGTTTACCTGTACACAAAATACAGAATTTCAGAACTAAGAATGAAAAGTGCAAGTTACTCAATTCTACCGCGATAGCAAATGGTTATGTGGGTCGTGATCCACAAGGAGGGACTAGCGATAGAAGCTTTTTTAGTAAGTTTTCTTTTAAGATACAAAGGATGGTTAAAATTCTTCTTTTAGTTCTTGTAAAAAAAAAGAGAAAAATTAGGTTAAAGTGAGTTAGGAAGAAGATGGTAGATTAAGAAGATGGAAAAACTAAAATGATATGTACAAAGAAATGGAAAAGGAATGATAGAAAAAGTGGTAGATTGTGGTGTTCTAAACTAAATAATTAAAAGAAAAGAAAAGAAACTAAAAGTTACTTACCCCTTTTGTGCTCATATACCTTGAATTAGTAGCTACGACTTACCTTGTCTTTGAAGGCGATCAAGCATGGCGTATAGGATCTTCCCCATTCCCGATCTACACTTAAGAATAAAAGGGCAAGCTATATTAGCAAGAGAATAGTTGTTCATCATCATAGGCCATCAAAGGCACTTGCAAATGGCGAAGCAGTCTCGAGGCTAACAGATTCACTTGGATTGCAACACATTAGAGGAGAGTAAACGAAAACAAGAGTAAAGAAGAAAAAGTAACTTTGATTCAATTTAAATAACAATGGAAGAAGAGATCACTTACACCAGTGTCACCTGCAGTACAAGCTTGCTCTCATTCCTCTATGAAAGTATCATCTCCTCTCAGTTACATAAAGAAATAAAAATTACATGAAAGAAAATAAAAACCTAAGTTACAAACTACAAATTAGATTAAGTTCTACTCTCTGCTTGGTCGTCCCTTGTACGCTCTGAAAATCCCAGTATTTATAGGCAAAACCCAACCTATGAGAGCGTATGAAGATAGGGGGAGCAAACGCTCCCCCTAACTCCCTAACAAAGCCACGGATCCGCGGCTTATGTCGCGTTTCCGCGGCCTTGCTGTGGCTAAGTGGCCACAGCTAAGGGGTGGAGCAGCCTGGTTTCGGGATATGATTTTATCTTCAGCTGGATTTTCAGTTTTATCTCCGAAATTATGACGAAACGGCTTTTGATCTTTGGCTTCAACCGATTGATTTGTAAGAATTTGTTCTAACTGATTTTCAATCGATTTGAACCAACCTGATCTGCCCTGATTTACTGAATTCGAATTAATTCTGATTTAATTCAGAATTTGATGGGCTTTTGGGCTCATTTCTCTTCACTCTCCTTTAAGAATGGGCCTGCAAATAAATTAAACAATAATTAGGAAAAAGTAGAGTTTATTTTATAATAAGTATGAGAATATGATAATGAATGTGCAATATTAGCGACCGATCACGCCCCCATACCTATCTTTTGCTCGTCCTGAAGCAAAACAACTAAACAAAAAATTATTAGACCACTTTTGCAGGTCACGCGATTGCATTGAGCATGTGCAACAAGTAATTAAACCTCTAGGTTTCTCCTAGAGGACGAGTTTTGTCTCATGAGGGTTTTCAGTGGATTGCACCCACAAAATCCATAAAGAAAGAGAAACAAAGAGTTAGTATTTTCGAAAAGCATTTTGAAAGAGAAAAATATTTGAAATATAATTGTAAGATTTAAGTAATCTATAAGTTGTAGGAAAAACGAATTTTTCATTCCTAAATTTAGTTTCTATTCAAAAATTGTTATCAATCAAAGTAAGGAGTCAAATTGTACTTCTCATCTAGTCTATTACTTTACCCTAAGTCATATGCACCTTGTGACCATGAAAATTTTGACTAAGGGTTCTTTAACTCTAACTCTTATGCCATATATATATATATATATATATATATATATATATATATATATATATATATATTGGTAGTATTATTCCTTAGTTCTATTAGGCTTTCTAATCTGCCTATGTAACAAGCCTTTAATCGATGACTCCCAAACCAAACGGTCTTAGGGCACCGAGTGAGAAAACACCCCAAAGACTTAAGGACTCGAGCAAACAAGGCAATGTTGACACTTAAAAAAGACAAGATTCTTGTTGGTCCGAACAATGTCTAAACTTGTTGACATTTACAAAAGACAAGTGACAGACGAGCTGAAGACCAGTTTTCACCCATCTCCAAGGGACAAGGAAGCAACTTGGACTCCACTGATCCAGCAAGCAGACAGTGAACCCGGATTGTTTCTAAACAGACCTCAGCAGGTCTAAAGATGCTAGCACTTAGCATCGCATGAGCCCAAAGGGATAGCCTCGTTTGAGAGGCTAATATCACTCGACTTCGCCAAGAAGCCAACTGACAGCTTCGCCGAAAAGCCTCTTTTTCGGACTTCGCCAAGAATTGCCTCTAGCTCCGCCACGAGCTCAATGCGGGCAGCGCCATTATTGATCTGCCACAGTCAACCTTTGACCAATCAAATCTTCGGATGAGATCGGATCCAATCAGATCAAATCCAATTAAGATCAAATCAGAGATCAAATTTGGCAGTTGATTGCCACAATCTCCTGACTCTTCTAAAAACGAGTAAGAAGATCAAGGGGAAATCCTCCAATGATATGAAAAGGATCAAAACAGATCAAGAGGATCAACCGACCTGCCAATTCTAGCTCCGCAGAAGCTATCCTAGCCTCGCAGCAAGGCTAATTTCCAGATTTAAACAGATTTGATTCAATCTGTTTCCATATCTTCAAGGGACGATTATACCCTTACTCTCCCTATAAATAGCCCGCCAGGGGTACAAGGAGAGGAGCATCGATCAATCGAGAGAGATCAATAGAGATCAATAGAGGCAGACAGACGCGCAGAAGGACTCCACAAGCAGAAGCTTCTTCACAAAGCACCGTGCGCTCTCGAATTCAGAGACCTTTTAGAGAATTGCTTTCTCTATCCAGGGTGTTGATACCCTAATATCGTCCTTCTTCTAAAGGAATCTCCGGAACCAGGCGAGAAGGAATTCCTAATTGAAGGCGATTTTGAGAAGCAGCAAGAGGGTTCTACCAACCTTCTATTCTCTGATTCCCCGAACCAGGCGAGAAGGGAATCTCATCGCTCGCATCGTCAAAGGGACAAAGTGGTCGCGCGCTGACCAGACTCCTATCGGTACACTTCTCCAGAATCTCTGAGGAGATCTACTTGTAATCTTTTTAAGAATACTTGTAATTTAGCTCCTCAACCTTTTTTTGTAAGTTTTCCCCCTTTGCAAATATAATGGAAAACAAGATGGCGACTCCGCTGGGGACGAAATTCTCCACTGCCGAGAATCAAGTGTCGCAATGCCACGAACAGACCTTCGGGTCTAACTCTGAATTCAGAAAAGCCGGTGCAGCCAGAGCTTCTCTGGCTAAATCTTCAAGGAAAGTCTCTGCGGAGACTGAAAAGGTTCTCTACGAACCTACTGCGGTTATTTGGCGCAACAAGGAAGCACGTCCGCAGTCTGATTCCTTTACTTGTGAGAACTTGGTGGTTCAGTTCGATCAAGGAAGATTTGAAGAAGTCCTCTCTGGGGGTGGCCCAACGCTTCGAGCACGGAAGCATAGGAGGGTTTCCACGACCAAGGTTTCAAATCAGAAACCGGAAGCAGAATTCTGCCAACACCCCTCAGCCTCGTGTGTGGCTAATCAGGTTCCTTGCGAACCTAAGTCTCCTCTGCCAAGGCGGGTATGGAGGCCTAAACAGAAGTCTTCGACCGAAGCTTCAGGCGTAACTACGCCTAAACCGCGCCTCTCTCGTGAAGAAAAAGGCAAGATGCCTGTCTGCTCCAATCATAAAGTTACAACGGCAATCATACCGTCGTCCAATTCAAGGGCAGCGATGCCTCGCGCCGGCCTCGTTCTCATGAGCGAAGCTACTGTACCACAAAGTACGCGCAGGGTTCACGACCGCAAAGCCGAAGCCAAAGTACCATATAAGGCTAATTGCCTTCGCAGCAGTATAGCGGGTAAAGCACCGCAGCGTGCTCCGCTTTCCAGTGCGTCAAGCACTAAGTTCGCGTCTAATGGCGAAGCTAGAACCAAAGCACTATTCAGTGCTAATCCCATCTACAGGGATAAAGGAGGCAGGACATCGCCCTATGTGCGACCCAAAAGAGCCTTTGCGCTCGATCGCAGGGACCCAATCGGGTTCGATTTGAGGAAATTGTTGACAGATAGACAAACCTCTTCCCCCTGTTGTCAACAAGTAGGATGTCATCCGGTGACACTCCACTCGGTCCATTGCCGGCTGGGACCAACTTTCACACCACGCCTCCAAGACGACGGTCAGTTTTTGATCGACTATCGGTACAAGCCCCGATGAAGCATCGCAGAAGGAGTATCTTGCGAGATCTCCCCTCCGCATCCGTCAACATGACTGGGAGAGGACGAGAGCTGCACAGGGGAAGACAAACATCTGACGACACCCCCTACAGCTCCCCAGATCCAGACTACAGCCCAGGCTTAGGCGAAGTCTTGGTGCATGAAGAAGGTGTCTTCCGAAACACCAGATCCAGGGTGGCGATACCCTACACTTATGAACAGCCTTCCTCCTCGACGGCCCTAGCCCCGCCAGAGCCCAGGAGATCACTCCAATCATCGGACGAAGAAGATGAAGATAGTGGGTACGCCTCTTCGGCGACAGTCAGTTCGGTGCGAACAGACAGAGCATCAGTCAATATGGCTGATAACGTCAACGACGATCTTCGTCGACGCCTGGAAGCTCAGGAGCAAACTTCCAGAACTCAGCAAGAGGCCCTGGACAATATTCAACAGATGCTCGCTCAACTCCTCAGTAACCGGAATAACAATGATGCCGGGAGCAATCACGATGAGGAGGAACACTTCAGCAATGAGCAACCAAAGCCGGAGAAATCCAAGAGGGTTCTTCCTTAGACGCCGATGTCCTTAAGGGCCTCCAAGCTCAAATCGCATCCCTAGCTCAGAGGGATGAATTAAAGAAGGTAGGGGCAGTCCGTCCTTATCCGCTGGAGTGGGATTCGGTGCCATATCCACCGAAGTTCAAACCACCAACGCTGCATACCTATGATGGAAAGAGCTCGCCAAATCAGCACATCTACTATTTCCAGTCTCAGACTGGTAATGTTATAAGCAATGACGCCATCATGGCTAGGCTATTCATTGGCACCTTAAAGGGGGTGGCATTTGACTGGTTCCGAAGTCTTCCCCGGGTTCTATCAACTCCTGGATCGACCTGGAAACTCGATTCCTCTCTCGTTTCTATGAGGACGATACCGAAGTGACCATGGACAAACTCCTCTCCACTGTGCAGAGGAAGGGCGAATCTGTCCGTGACTACATTGAACGGTTCAGAAACTTATCCTTGATGTGCCCAGCAGGGATGCCATTACCCATGCTTTTGCAGACATGCAGACACAACTTCCTAGATCAAGTGAAAGTTCGCATGGGGGCTGTTAAAGCCCACACTTGAAAAGAATTGGTCGAACAAGCTGAGATAGCCGAGAAATCAGCTAAAAAGTTCGAACCATCCGCCCCTAGAGGCAAGTGGGGGATGAACAACAAAGGGCGTGGCGACCTACCGCAACCTTCTCAAGCTAAAGGCAAAGAGACTATGTCTGTGGAGTTATCCGGAGATGTGCAGTCGAAGGCCAAGAAGAGCGGCTTCAACAATCAGGAGCCCAAGTTCCCTCCGAAGCAGTACTCGTTCAAAACGATCAGGTGGTCGCCATATTCCATCTGCTCCACAAAGGGAACAAAATGAAGCTGCCGGATGCGCGGCGTCCCAATGAGATAGGGCGCACAAATGACCCTAAATACTGCCTCTACCACAGGATGGTCCACCATCCTACTGACAAGTGCTATGTTCTCAAGGATAGAATTCAAGCCTTGGTCGACGCCGGAGTTCTGACGTTGAAGACGGAGCAAAAGAAAGTCACTGCCAATATGGTGACTCTTGAGTTCGGCAAAGCTCCAAAGGTCACAGTTCCTGACGGGACTTATTCCGTCCCTGCGCCACGGTTGGAAGTCAAGCATCTTCCAGCTACAGCTCAAAACAATAAGGGTCTTGTTCCCTTAACATTGGAGACAGGAGAGGTCATGTGGATACATCCGGACCTCGTCCAAGACGTACAGCGGGATCCAAAGCAGCCCAACTCAAAGGGCAAGTCTTGCAATGTCATCTCCATCCTGCCAGACGACGGCAATCTTACATCGGCTTCCCTTAGTGATTCCGAAGGAGAAAAGTATGCTTGCACAGCGAAAGCCGATGCGCCTCAACAGACGGGCACCCGATCCGGAAAATCATACTTGAGGCAGTATGAAAAGAATACTGACGAGACACAACAGCAAACGACGTCAGTACAAATACCAGCATCCACTCCAATCCCAACCAAGGGAAAAGAGAAGCCTAAGGAGGTACGATTCGACCACGTGTTGAAGAAACCACCAGGCCAAGGGTTTGATGAATCTCAAAGAACTCAGAGGCTTGCAAGGCAGGCTGGCCTATATCAGAAGATTCATCGCAAATCTCTCAGGCCGCTGTCAGCCGTTCACCCGGCTCATGAAAAAGGGTACTTCCTTCGTATGGGATCAAGCTTGTCAGGAAGCTTATGAAGACATCAAGAGGTACCTCACAAAGCCTCCAGTCTTAGTGGCCCCTACATCAGGGAAGCCATTCCTGCTTTATGTAAAGGCTATGGACTACTCCCCCGGTGCCCTCCTCGCTCAAAAGGACGATAATGGGCACGAGCAGGCCATTTATTATCTGAGCAGATCTCTCATAGGAGCAGAATCTCGCTACAACCCTATCGAGAAAGAGTGTTTATCTCTCGTCTTCGCTGTCCAGAAGACACGACATTATTTGGTCGGCCAGACCATACATGTCATCTCCAGAGTAAACCCATTGCGTCTTCTTATGACGAAGCCAGGATCATTGAATTCAAGATTGGCTAAGTGGGCACTTTTATTGTCTCAATACGACATGATCTTCACGCCTCAGAAGGCGGTTAAAGGCCAGGCCCTTGCAGAGTTCTTGGCTGCTCATCCAGTTCCGGAGCATTCAAAACTTCACGAAGACATCCCTGATGAGGTCTTCGAGTCTAATGCAACCTCAGAAGAGGAAGTATGACAGATGTTCTTTGATGGAGCATCGCGAATGGGCCTAAAGGCAAGATTATTGCCGGAGTGGGGGTTGTGTTTATCTTCCCACAGAATCATGTCCTGCCCAGAGCATTTTCTCTGACAGAATCGTGCTCCAACAATGTAGCAGAATATAATGCTCTGCTCATTGGTCTTCAGCTCGCCCATGGAATGGGGGTACACTACCTCGAAGCTTATGGCTATTCAAAACTGATCATCAATCAGGTTAAAGGCGAATACGAAGTCCGCCATGAGGACTTAGTGCCTTATTACCATACAGCCATCGAATTGGCTAACCTATTTGAAGGTTTCTACATCGGGTATGTGTCCCGATCTCAAAATACTAAGGCGGACGCCCTTGCTGCGTTAGCAACAACGCTAGCCTTGCCAGCCGATACCGAGTATCACCTCACAGTCGCAACTCGACACCTTGTATGCTTCAAGCACATGCTAAGAACTCGAGAAGCCTATAATGTCTCCACAGATCTTGAACCAAGAGACTGGCGCTTTCCTCTCATCGACTATGCTTTGCACGGTCTGCTTCCAGACGATCCCAGGAAGCGGCGTCCATCAGGCGAAGGTCTCTCCGGTTCTATTACGATCCAATTCTGAAGACACTTTACCGTCGCTCATATGACGGTGTTCTCCTCCGTTGCCTTTCTCGTTCAGAGGCACAGGAGGCGCTTCAAGAGGCGCACGATGGCACTTGCGGAGCTCATCAGCCAGGTCCAAAGCTTAAAGACAGGTTGCATAGGCTGGGATACTATTGGCCAACTATGATAGCCGACGCCATCCAATATGCACGAAGGTGTAAAGCATGTCAGATTCATGCAGACTTCATACACCAGCCCTCGGAGTTGCTCCACCCGACTGCTGCTTCATGGCCATTTGAAGCATGGGGAATAGACGTCGTAGGGCCAATCAGCCCTTCTTCGACAAAAGGTCACCGGTTTATCCTAGCAATAACCGACTACTTTTCAAAATGGGCGGAGGCTATACCACTGGTTGAAGTCAAAACCTCCAATGTGGTTCACTTTATCAAGCACCACGTCATCCATCGATTTGGTGTCCCTAGGCGGATCATCCACGACAACGGTCCCCAATTCATAAGCCAAGTATTCTATCGGTTCTGCAATAAATACCGAATTCAGAATGTGGCTTCAACTGCCTATAATCCTGTTGCCAATGGCTTGGCAGAAGCATTCAACAAAAAACAATCATCAAGTTGCTCAAGAAATTCGTCTCCTCGAATAAGCGAGATTGGGACGAAAAGCTCGGTGAATGTCTTTGGGCCTACCGAAATCACGGTTCGGACACCGACAGGCAATACGCCTTTTTCTCTGGTATATGGGTGCGAAGCAGTCATCCCGTTGGAAATCCAGATGCCGTCATTGCGAGTGGCTCTGACCACCAAGTGCACATTAGAAGTCAATGATCGATTGCGCCTTCAAGAGCTCGAAGCCCTGGACGAGAAGCGGCTCCAAGCTCAGCAGCATATTGAGCTATATCAAGCTCGAATCTCAAAAGCCTTCAATAAGAAGGTCAAACAGAGAGTCTTCCAGAAGGAGACCTGGTCTTAGCCGTCAGACGACCGATGAATATGACGCACAAGACCAAAGGTAAATTTCAGCCTAAATGGGAAGGACCGTTTGTAATAGAAACAGTCTATTCAAATGGAGCAAACCGCCTCACGACTGCAGAGGGCGACCTACTCATGATGCCGATCAATGGCAAGTTCTTAAAGAAGTATTATCCTTAATCAAGGATCCTTCTCATGATCAAGTTAACATTACACCTCTGATCAAGACCCTCGTATGCGAAGTACACACAAAGAGAGCCTTTCTCTTTCTCCGAGTGAGATCATACAGCCATAAAACAACAGGAACCTAGCCGTGCACCAGTTATCCTAAAGGAGAGTTAGGGTTATGCAGACATTAACCCGATAATCTAATATCCTTAACGATTAAGGATAGAGGAAAATGTTGGCCTTTAAGCCCAACATAAGTCCTCAACAACTCATCATGCTGAGGGGAATAGCATGGCTAGCCCGACTCAAACGGTAGTCGGTAAAGACATATCAAACCCGTTGACAGCTGGGGATTTGCTAAAAATCCTAAGGGACCAGTTCCCATTTGATTCCCTCTCCAAAATCACTTACCAATTCTCATCCATAGGATGGTAAGGCCACATATGCTTCGCTGTTATGTTAACATTAAATCTATGACAGCAATCCCCTCGTTTCTCCCCGTGAGAATGAGACCTCCAAAATCACTTACCAATTCTCATCCATAGAATGGTAAGACCACAAATACATTTTGCTGTTACGTTAACACTAAACCTATGACAGTGATTCCCTCGTTTCTCCCCGTGAAAACGAGACTTTTTCCAAACTCCATCACCAATTTTTGAAGCTTGGTGGCGTCTCATCCGGTTATGTCATTGCGACCTCTGAACCAGCAGACAGCCAAGTCTCAATTTTGAGCTTGTTGACATTTACAAAAGACAAGTCTCAACCTGAGCCCTGTTGACATCTACAAAAGACAGGTCTCGATGCTTGTTGACATTTACAAAAGACAAGTATCACCAATTTTTGAAGCTTGGTGGCGTCTCATCCGGTTATGTCATTGCGACCTCTGAACCAGCAGACAGCCAAGTCTCAATTTTGAGCTTGTTGACATTTACAAAAGACAAGTCTCAACCTTGAGCCCTGTTGACATCTACAAAAGACAGGTCTCGATGCTCGTTGACATTTACAAAAGACGAGTATCACCTATTTTGAGGCTTGGTGGCTTCTCAACCAGTTATGTCATTGCGACCTCTGAACTGGCAGATAGCTAAGTTTCATCTACCATTAAGCTTAGTAGCGTCTCAACCGGTTATGTCATTGCGACCTCTGAACCAGCAGACAGCTAAGTCTCAACTTTGAACCTGTTGACACTTACAAAAGACATGACTCACCGATGCTTGCTGACATTTACAAAAGGCAAGTATCTCCCCTTCAGCCCCGCAAAGGGCTAACCTCGAGATTGCGGACGTCTTAATCGGTTATGTCATTGCGACCTCTGAACCGACGGATAGCCACGTCTCAAAGACTACGTCCTCAAGCAAGAACAAGATTGGAGATTCGACAGAAGCCAAAACAAAAGAAAGAATTTCCATTAATGCCAAAAGATGGGGAAACATGGAGGCACGTATACAATGACCTACAAGCGTACACTGTACGACCTGAGCCGCTCTCCGAGGGCGTTTAGCCTCGTCTTCCTGTCATCAGCAGCCTGGGCAAGCGCCTGTGACCTCAGCTCAGCCTCATCAAAGTCCACCGCCTGGGCCAGACGAGCTTCGACTTCCGCCAAAGTCGCCCTCTGTGACAACTCCTGCAACGCAAACTCCTCACTCTGAGCTCTGAGCTCTTCGAGCCGCGCAGTTTCCTCAAGACGCACCGGTATGGCCTTGGATAAGAGGAGATTTGCTTTCTTGATCATCTCCTCAGCCTTCGTAATCTTATCCTCAGCACCAAGAAGAGCACTAGTGGAGGCGTCAATTGCACTTCCAACCTCCGCTTGCCTTGTTTTCAAGGATTTCAAATCAGAAGAGACGGCCTTAGCAGCCTCTTCAGCAGCAAGCCGAGCCTCGTGCTTTCGGGCAACAAGACAGGCGAGTCGCTCATCAGCTAAGGACGCCAGGTCTGAGCGATAGAGACGGCGCCACTCTTCTACAGCCTTCTCAAGTTCATCCACCAGGAGTTCTAAAGCAGTAGCCTGATGGTACCCCTCGAAGTCCCGAATACTCTCAATATCACGGGAGAGGACCACCTTCAGCTTTGAGAATGGTACAGGCGAGCCCTTCAGAACTAGGACGATGGTTCGCTCCAAGCTTTTATAAAAGCTATCGACCAGGTCACCTATGTAATCATTCTCGGCCTCAGCCATTTTGGGCAGGGAGGCAACCTCGAAAAAGTCCACCAGCCTGGTCGACGCCGTCGCAGAAGAAGCAACGGGAACACTGATAGCAGCAGGACTAGCCGAAGGCGATCTTGGCGGAGTCCTCATCGAAACCAGCACGCCAGCCACCGCGGAGGTAGGACTGGTAACCACCCCCTGGGCAGTAGGCTCAACCACCAGGGTTGGAGAAGTAGGGCTTGCAATCACCCTCAGTGCCGCACTCGGCAAAACAGTCCGCACCTCACTTGTTGATGTGATTGGGAGTGAGGATACCTCCGGAACTGTCGTCCCTTCAACCTCTGGTCTTTCAGCTGATTTAGGCTGATAAGAAGGAAGGTCGCCATACAGCGCGTCCAACACAGTAGCATCCGCCGTGGCCGAAGTGCTCATGTCATCCCTCGATCCTTCGGGGAGATCTACCGGCTTCCTTGAAGCTGATGCATCTTGAGGCCGAACACCTGTAACAAAACTGTGGTTAGTCGGGACACTATATACAGAAGAAGCCAAGAGGGTACGACAATACCAAAGGATTATGTTGCCTCAAACATCTCGTCGGCTGCACCAGTCTCCAGAGGCTCCATCGGAAAATTTTTGCCTGAATCAGCACGAACAACCGGCTCGTTTTCACTTGCCGAGTATCCTGTGGACCACCCGATAGAGCTCGATGTCTCAGGACTTCTTTAGAAGTCCCAACGCCTGAAGGACCAACATCAGCCGCGCCACTCCCAGACTCTTCCGAGTGAGCAGGGGAACCGGTTGCAGCCCTATAAGTGAATAGGGATCATAATGTTCCCCTTGTTCTCCAGCTGCCTCAGCTCCTACAATCAAAAAGGATTGATGATAAGTCAATGGGAACGCACAAAAAGGCGTATTATATGAACAAGGTTAACCTTACCCAGACCTGGAGCGAATTCACCACTAGTCGGTTCAGCGACCGACGGTTCAGCTGCTAATGCGGCAGCAGGAGGAATCGCTGTAGAGGGATAACCCTCTACGACAATCGTAGGAGCTTGGCGATGGGGCTTCTTCGCCAATGACTTCCTACGAGATCCGCTACCTGCCCGCTTTTCTCTTGAAGTGGACGTCAGAATCCGCTTCTTCCACTCCTCCCGCACGTCGTGGGGAAGACGTCCCCACCACACCAGAGCCAGCCGCAGGAGTATCAGCTCCAGCCCCCATCTCGAAGCGAGGGCTCCCCGCATCAGAAGCCTCGCTGTCATCCACAGCGATGAACTCCTCCAAGCCGGGGACACGAACCCGTTTGCCTTCTCTCTTATCAGAGGCTTTCCGCCTCAGTCGCTGAGAGATTAACTTCACACCCCGTACTATTGGCATTAAATCCAGGAGGTGTGGAGTTGGAAGCCGCGTACCACTGGCAAAAGCATAGGGTCGTCGAGAGGCCGGGATCCTGCAGTGGCGTGCGTAACCACGCCCCAGTGCCATCCGCAGTAAAGAACCGCCAGGCACGGGCCCCATCAATAAGACTCCCCATGAAAGCCAGGTCCGAATTGGGGTTGCCCACATACAGCTGGTCGTACCCGAATTGGCGGGCAAATCGACTCGGGACGTAGGGTTCCAGGTAGCAGGTATCCCCACTCCTGTACAGCAAGTGCGAGGGCCGGATGCTGACCAGCCACTCGAAACGCCCCGACTCAGGGGAGACCGCCCTGACTCCGCATCTCGGAATTCCTCGTTGTATCCTGCACCCCGAATGCGAGGAAACAGCGGAACAGGCTATAAGCGTCATGACGACGCACTAACTTACAGGCCTCGGCCACGTAGGTTTTCATCCAAGAACAGCCTTCAAACCGGCGGAGAAGCGTCGTTCGAACACCCTGCGGAGGGTCTTCCCAGCTCCAATCAAAGTAGGGCAGTGTAAGGCGAACCACGCCATCAAGTAGGTGTTACGGCAGACCCACCCTAGGATTGGGTACATCGCAAGGAAGGATAGCACTCTTCCCACGTCTTGTCGCCGGCGGCCTGCAGAAAGCCTCCGTTAATGCGCGAAGGCCTCTTTGAATACAGCACACCATGGCCGGGAGAAGACCCAGATGGTGGCCATGGCCAAGCGAACGGCGGGTAGCAGAACATTCGGGTGGACGATGTCACCCGAGGAAGAAGGCACAACACACTTCTTTAACCAGACGGTTAAGAAACCGGCCAGCAGCGCCTTTCGAGACATAGGCCGACGGGCCTGATGGTGAAAGCTCCGAAGGATATCACCCTTCTCATAGGGACCAGCGTCTTCTGTTACGACGATATCCCTTTGGAGACACATCTCCATCCGTTCAACAACATCGCCATCAGTAACTCCGCGATGAGCTGCTTCAGGAGCATTCTTCATGTCTGGGAACAGGTAACTTCCCCAGCTCTTTAAGCTCTTCGAGCTACCCTTGCCCACCACCGTGGATACTGGAGCAAATATGCAAGTGGCACATCAACTCCCGATAAGTCTCGAGCAACGCAGGCTCCTGTTTCTCCAGAATAGCCAACTCCGCCTCACAGGGAAAGTACTCTTCGTATGGAAGAGACCCGAAAGGCAAAGCAGAGATTTCCCACATCTCATGCAAAGCCATGCCCAACTCGCCAACTGGGGTGAAGAAGGTCCCCGAAGCCAGGCAGTACAACTCAAGGATGGCGTAGAAGCACGCCACCTTCATTTCAATGCCGTAGCAGGTCGCCCTGACGGCCTCATAGAGGTTCAGCTCCTCTAAGTCCTCCTCGAAGTGAGCGAGGATGTAGTTGGTCAACTCCGCCCACCATGTCTTAGGAGGATGAACCCAACCAGGAGCCCTGAAGTCAGTTGCAGGATAGTTCCCGTCAACTGCGCAGAATTGAGTGCCAAAGGTCTGCGCCACAGCCGGGTTCTCTCCCACTGGAAGTTCCCGCGATACCTTCCCAGGGTATAGCCCCATTATGCTGAGGGGAGGGCCCGCCCTCGAATAGCCGGACTGAAAGGTCAATCTCCCAACATGAACGGATTCGACGCTTCGGCTTATGCCCCACACCATCTTCCGAGCTTGAGTCACATTCACAAAGGAAGATAGAGGAAAGTGCCGCTTAGTCGACGGAAGGTAAAACTTCTCACCATCCAGTTGAAAGACCCATTGTCCTTCGCCTGCCTGCAACTGGCGATCGGGATCGGATGCGGCATCCCCGAACATAAAGTCGGGCTTTTTGTAAGTCCGACGGTCAACATCCTCAAGAGGAGCCGTGGTCAAGATACTCCGCGTGGTCTGCGGATGACCACCTTGGATGAGTGTATCCCGGACAAGGGAGCTCCGCTCACTGAACAAAGAAGCCTGTCCATGGAATTGCAGGCTGAGGTTACCATCTGCTCCACTGGTCAGCCCAAACAGACTACTCAGGAGATCGGGAGCGTAATGCACTGCAAAGACAGAAATGAACTATGATTAGTTCGACATTCAAGTGAATACGAAGACATAGAAATTCACTAAGGCATAGCCTCGCTCAGCAAGCAAGGCCAGCAAGGCGACAGCTTCGCGAATATAATTGCATTTTTGCAGAAGGCGTCCAAAGTACCAACTTCGCTTAAGCAGGAAGTGGTATAGCCCTAAGGGCTAACGTCACCAAGAGGGCATCATGGTCAAAAGTCACCCTTCGTGGCCATGACTGAAGGAACAGACCTATATCCTGTTCCTCAACAGGATGGAGACGGCCCGAGTAATGGCTTCGTACGGAAGCCTAAGGAAGAACTGTTCGGTTCTTAATTCCCCTGTGCAAGGAAAATAGGGAGGTTCAAGGGAACAAGTTCCCTAATGAGGACGGATCATATTCAATCGTCCTAATCGCCAAATGTCGGCTCCAAAGGAGAGAGACCACAGTCTCTAATCAGATAAGAAAGTCCCTTACCGGTGACTGGTCGCTCGATGACCGGAGGAGGAGGGCCCTCCGCTGCAGAAGTCGCCACTTCTTTTCCCGCTCGTCTTTTGGGCGCCATTGCAGAGCTGCAAGAGTTCTCAAGGTTCTCTGAATGAAGAAAGAAGAGGAAGAAAGTCAAGAAATTTCTCTAAAAAAAAGGAGATCTTTTCCTGCTCAGCCCAATCAGGCTTTTATAGGCCAATCAGCGCCTGAAACGAGGCCTCGAAAAGGGCGTATGCCGCCGTTTCGAATTAATTCGAAACGCCGCTCAAAGCGCCTTCCTGAGAAGCGCTGCTTCGATTCCGTTAAGGGTTAACCTCGCCCTGGCTTAAAGTGCGGATTTCGCACAATCCTTCAAGGACTTCGCCGAAAGGCTTACCTTAGCCTTCTAAAAAGGCGCTAACATGCCAGCCTCGCGAAGATTACCCAAAAAAGGACTATGTCCTTAACTCCGCATACAGTTTAGCTCCGCTATGGCCAAACCCTCAAAGAAAGCAAGCAAAGATCAGATAATCAAGAGATGAACTTTCATTGATTTAAAAGGAGGAGTACATTGATATTACATCAAAGTTGTGTTTCATACAACACACCCAGTTGCTCGACAGGGTCATTTGCGCCAAAAGCATACAAGTGGTTTTACCCGCTTCTAAGTCAAATCGACTGGACAAAGGAGGCCTTCCTCCTGCACAAGGCCGTAATCAGTGGCGCCGCAAGAACACGGTCATTATTCTCCACAAAAATGGCAGATCTTGCTAGGCCATTTTTGTTGAAGCCTGTAATAAAACTTATCGTCGCCAACACGATAGATCGCGTATAATGGGAATTGGCACTGATATCAGTGGTCTGACAGGTGGGATGCCCTCCTTCCCGAAGTGGATCGCCCTTAAAGGCCACCAAAGTTGAAAGTTGGCAATGATGCCAGTGATCTCACAGGTGACGCCCACTACCCCGAAACGGATCATCTCCGACAAAGCGGCTATCAGCCTCACCTCAGAACGAATCATCTCGTATAAGAGGCTGCCAATAGCCTCTGGGACACGCACCCGCTGCCCCGAATTGTTCCTCCTGCTTAAAAGTAAAGCTTCAACCGGAGAAGCATAAGGCAATTTTATGGTTCCTTCCATCAAGTCACAAGATTGGCAAGCATAGCTCACTGCAATGCAAAATCAGAACAGATTAGCAGTTAAGCACAGAAAAAACTGCAAATCAGAATCTTTGGGTCAAAGCAATCCAATTTCAGCAGAGGATAAGCCTCGCCTGCACAGCACTGATGGGCTGGCTCGACAAACGCCAAGTCCAAGCCTCACCTATATGGCTAGCCAGACTGACCCCGTGGGATGCAGTCTTAGCTCGCCTATATGGCAAGACTGGCTCAACTATTGAAGAGACCCAGTCCTAAGTTCTGCCTGGGCAGCGGATTTAATATACAGTGATCTTTCTGGGAAGCTATGCCAAAATCCTTCTTTGCAGATCAGTTAAATAGAGAACAAGGGAAGCTAATCCCTGAAGCAGCCGCTGAAGATGAATCAAGGGAAATGAATTCCCTAAAATCGGTGAAGTCGTTGAACGATCAAGACTTACCGGTCCTTGGCCGGATAATGACCAGAGTGGGCATTCCCACTAGTTCAGAGATCTGAGTATCTCTTTCAAACCAAGAGAAGAGAAGAGAGGCAAAGCACTTCTCTTCAGAGGACCTCAAGTGTCCTATTTATAGGCCCCATGGCCTGAGCGCTGCCGCCTCAAGCGTGGAAGCACGAGCGCATTTAAGGCATTTACTGCGCCTTGAGAACAGGGACGGTTTCCCTTGGAACCGTTCGAAGGGAGAAACGTCTCCCTCATAAAAGGCACTGATGGCGCCTTGAAGAAAGGGAATATCCTCCCTCGGAAACGTGCAAATTGGAGAATATCTCCCTCGATCAGCACGAAGAAAGGAGTAATCCTCCTCGTAACCAGCCCACGGCAGTTGATCTCGGGAAAGCGACATGCCACCCAAGCGAACATATCTTCAGAAGCCCAGATGCGGGGCTACTAGCTGCGAAGCTACCCAGACGCGAGTCTACATGATTCCTCGGCGAATCTTCATCCCAAAGCAGGATTTAAAGCGAAGCTGAACTCAACCATTATGGCGACGTTCATACTCCACACCACCACCAATCAAAGCAGTTCAAAGTGTTTCGTAGTCTGAGCCATTACAGACTTTCGAAAACTTTGAAGGGGGTCTTGTTGACACTTAAAAAAGACAAGATTCTTGTTGGTCCGAACAATGTCTAAACTTGTTGACATTTACAAAAGACAAGTGACAGACGAGCTGAAGACCAGTTTTCACCCATCTCCAAGGACAAGGAAGCAACTTGGACTCCACTGATCCAGCAAGCAGACAGTGAACCCGGATTGTTTCTAAACAGACCTCAGCAGGTCTAAAGATGCTAGCACTTAGCATCGCATGAGCCCAAAGGGATAGCCTCGTTTGAGAGGCTAATATCACTCGACTTCGCCAAGAAGCCAACTGACAGCTTCGCCGAAAAGCCTCTTTTTCGGACTTCGCCAAGAATTGCCTCTAGCTCCGCCACGAGCTCAATGCGGGCAGCGCCATTATTGATCTGCCACAGTCAACCTTTGACCAATCAAATCTCCGGATGAGATCGGATCCAATCAGATCAAATCCAATTAAGATCAAATTAGAGATCAAATTTGGCAGTTGATTGCCACAATCTCCTGACTCTTCTAAAAACGAGTAAGAAGATCAAGGGGAAATCCTCCAACGATATGGAAAGGATCAAAACAGATCAAGAGGATCAACCGACCTGCCAATTCTAGCTCCGCAGAAGCTATCCTAGCCTCGCAGCAAGGCTAATTTCCAGATTTAAACAAATTTGATTCAATCTGTTTCCATATCTTCAAGGGACGATTATACCCTTGCTCTCCCTATAAATAGCCCGCCAGGGGTACAAGGAGAGGAGCATCGATCAATCGAGAGAGATCAATAGAGATCAATAGAGGCAGACAGACGCGCAGAAGGACTCCACAAGCAGAGGCTTCTTCACAAAGCACCGTGCGCTCTCGAATTCAGAGACCTTTTAGAGAATTGCTTTCTCTATCCAGGGTGTTGATACCCTAATATCGTCCTTCTTCTAAGGAATCTCCAGAACCAGGCGAGAAGGAATTCCTAATTGAAGGCGATTTTGAGAAGCAGCAAGAGGGTTCTACCAACCTTCTATTCTCTGATTCCCCGAACCAGGCGAGAAGGGAATCTCATCGCTCGCATCGTCAAAGGGACAAAGTGGTCGCGCGCTGACCAGACTCCTATCGGCACACTTCTCCAGAATCTCTGAGAGATCTACTTGTAATCTTTTTAAGAATACTTGTAATTTGCTCCTCAACCTTTTTTTGTAAGTTTTCCCCCTTTGCAAACATAATGGAAAAAAGGCAACAAAATTAAGGATTTTATTATATGAAACACTTTAGGCATGAATACTTATGCTTTATTAGGCACAAATATCCAGCTTAATCAGAGGATTTTTTATATATTATATTTTCTCAAACTTATCTAATCATCTTTCGTATAAATACCAAGGCTTACTTAGGCCAAAGCACCTAGCTAATCAATAATTAGATTTATTCATCTTTCATAGATATATTTTTTTTTCTCTCTCTCTTTTTTATAAGGCATAAGAATCTTTGTTTTTGAACCCTAAGTGTGTAAGTGTATGAAGTGTGCATATTTCAGTAAGGTAAAGATCAAGACTAAATTACTTTGACAAATTATCTTCCTACCCTAAAAATCAAACAAAAATCTTATTTTGACCAAGTTTAAGAAATCCTAATTTTGATTTTCTATTTCTTAAAATTGACTTAATTTCTTACAAAAAATATGTCTAAATATTGTTTCTATTTTCAAAAAGTTTTTAAAAGTAAGAAAATGTAAAATTTTTTTTAATAAAAAGAAAAACCTAAGTTATGTTAGAACCCTCCCCACACCTATCTCATGCATTGTCCTTAATGTATGAATTAATGCATAGATGCATGAAAATAAAGAAAGGGAAGGAAAATATTACCTTAAGGTGGTGGTTTCGGTGGTGGTCTGATTGGGTCAAGCGTTACTACCCAATCAAGATAATGTGGTAGTTCACGGAACCTACCTTTATTGACCTCTTTTTTTTTTAATATTTTATAGTCCCCAGTATGAATAGGATCATGAAAGATCCTATCGTGAAACTTACTTCCTTTACATGACCAGTCCTGAAAAATCATCACAGAGTCATCATGGTCTATATCTATATCCAACAAAAGAATGTGACTTGGAGGAATGATTGACTTGAACTCAAGAATGATAGGTTCAAGAACCAATACAAATTCGGTAAAATCGACTCGGGATTCGAGAGTTAGTTTTGGTTCAAGCGTTGAGTCCAAGTCCAAGAATTGATATTCACATTCTTTTCCCATCAATGGAATGTGACTATCCAAAATTAGTGATTCAATTTCAAAATCTATCGGTAAGAAAATAAATGTTGGCTCAGAAAATTGGTCCAAATTGGGTAAGAATACCAGAGTCAACATAAATTTGAAGATGAAACTGAATCACAAAGTTGGGGATCGGGTTCACATTCATGATCAATTCAATCTCATTAAATGAAAACTTGCCAATTCGTCAATGGGTTGATATTGGTCAAGTTCAAGGCTTTGTGGTAAAACTGAAACTTGGTCAAAGTCTTCAAGATATCATGATTCTTGGTTTTCATCAATATGGTTAGAAGTGTTAGGAATAGTCAAAGATTGAATAGGGAGAGTTTCCTTATTCCTACGTATGTTCTCCAATCTACTAATTCTTACTTCTATCATATTGAGTGGATCATTTTGACATTGAATCATGGTTTCCATACTCTTTTCTAAGTTGGTATGTTCTCCATGAAAAATAGAGTAAGGATCTGTGACTTGAAAATTTTTACGGGATTTTGAGTCTTCTAAAATTTGAATTCGTCGCTCAAGCTCATCTAAAGCTTCCATCATTTTTTTCCAGTCAATTGATTCTTCTAATGGTTGTTCGGGAGAAGAAGTATATGAAGCTGGATGTTGGTAGGGTAGTTGACAATATGACTCGGGGGAGTTGTATCCCCATTGACTCTGTGAAGAGTAGTGATGATTATTCCAGTCTTGTTCATAGTATTGGGACTGGGGCATGTAATGATTCGGATAAGACCAATCTAGCACACTAGTTGGTTAAAGTTATGATATGCCGGGTTGGTATATCCGAAAAAGAGGTAGGGGTGTAATATGGATTACCATTAAATTGAAAAAATTATTGTTATAAGTCATATCACTTAGAAAACGTCAACACAAACAAAGAACCAAATAAATAAGCAAACAGATAAAAAGAAAGAAAAAAAATCTAAACTAAGTTAGGGTAGACCTTTGACCTAGACGACTCCTAACTGGTTAGACTGTCCAAGGGAGGTATAATGCAGACTTTGACCACAAGCTAATCAGCCAGGTCAGGGCAAGATTGGTGGGAGGTATCTGCGCAAAAGCGACGGGCCTAATTAAGCCAAACCACCAGCCTTCGGGTTTCACCCCTCAATCCCTTTCCTTAGACACTGATTTGGCAGGAGTCAATTCTAACACATTCCCCTTAGGATAATCTCCTAATTGAGTCCGACATGTCCCTAGGCCAACGTCTACACATTTTTAGTTAGGCTTGGGTTAGTGAGTGAGGAGATTGTTTGTGGGCTAAGAGAGGGTAATGACTTCCCCACCTTATCTTGTTTATAGGATAAGCCCTTAAGATTGATTGTGCAAAGTGTGCAGGATAAAAAAAAGTAACATTCAACAAGCAAATAATCACTCAAGAATGTTTCCTAAACTATATGCCATGCAAACGTACCTTTTATTCCAGCACTCTTCAACAGTAATGTAAAATGTAAACGAATTAAACACGTGCCTAAATGCAAAGTCTAAACATTTTTAGCATTTAACAAACGTCATTTTACTGTTGAGGTTAGAAAGAAAGTACAGTGAGACAAATAAGGAAATTAATAGCTACAGATATTAAACTTTGCAATTCAGCTAACCTGCAGAAAATGCAGGTTAGTAGTTCACTCAGATTGCCACAGGAATATAGCAAATCTAAGGCTTCTTGCTCTGCTTTCTTGAGCAGAGTCCCAGGCCACTTATATGTCCACTGCAGCAAAAGTTCCTTATTGTTAATCTGTACACCAAAAACTAAGAAGAAGGTTAACAAAAAATGTAAACTTTAATGAGAATTACCTACCGTCCCTCCCCAGCAACGGCGCCAAAATTTGATTGAGGTTTACCTGTACACAAAATACAGAATTTCAGAACTAAGAATGAAAAGTGCAAGCTACTCATTTCTATTCTACCGATAGCAAATGTGTTATGTGGGTCGTGATCCACAAGGAGGGACTAGCGATAGAAGCTTTTTTAGTAAGTTTTCTTTTACGATACAAAGGATGGTTAAAATTTCTTCTTAGTTCTTGTAAAAAAAGAGAAAATTAGGTTAAAGTGAGTTAGGAAAAAGATGGTAGATTAAGAAGATGGAAAAACTAAAATGATATGTACAAAGAAATGGAAAAAGAATGATAGAAAAAGTGTAGATTGTGGTGTTCTAAACTAAATAATTAAAAGAAAGAAAAGAAACTAAAAGTTACTTACCCCTTTTGTGCTCATATACCTTGGATTCGTAGCTACGACTTACCTTGTCTTTGAAGGCAATCAAGCATGGCGTATAGGATCTTCCCCATTCCCGATCTACACTTAAGAATAAAGGGCAAGCTATATTAGCAAGAGAATAGTTGTTCATCATCATAGGCCATCAAGGGCACTTGCAAATGGTGAAGCAATCTCGAGGCTAACAGATTCACTTGGATTGCAACACATTAGAGGAGAGTAAACGAAAACAAGAGTAAAGAAGAAAAGTAATTTGATTCAATTCAAATAACAATGGAAGAAGAGATCACTTACACCGGTGTCACCTGCAGTACAAGCTTGCTCTCATTCCTCCATGAAGTATCATCTCCTCTCAGTTACATAAAGAAAATAAAAATTACATGAAAGAAAATAAAAACCTAAGTTACAAACTACAAATTAGCTTAAGTTCTACTCTCTACTTGGTCGTCCCTTGTACGCTCTGAAAATTCCAGTATTTATAGGCAAAACCCACCTATGAGAGCGTATGAAGTAGGGGGAGCAAACGCTCCCCTAACTCCCTAACAAAGCCGCGGATCCGCGGCTTATGCCGCGTTTTCGCGGCCTTGCTATGGCAAGTGGCCACAGCTGAGGGGTGGAGCAGCCTGGTTTCGGGATACGACTTTATCTTCAGCTGGATTTTTAGTTTTATCTCCGGAATTGTGACGAAACGGTCTTTGATCTTTAGTTTTGACTGATTGATTTGAAGGGATTTGTTCTAACTGGTTTTCAACCGATCTGAACTGACCTGATCTGTCCTGATTTACTGAGTTCGAATTAATTCTGATTTAATTCAGAATTTGATGGGCTTTTGGGCTCATTTCTCTTCACTCTCCTTTAAGAATGGGCCTGCAAATAAATTAAACAATAATAAAGAAAAAGCAGAGTTTATTTTATAATAAGTATGAGAATATGATAATGAATGTGCAATATTAGCGACCGATTATTTATGTACCAGAAATTTATAAGCATTGCTATTCAAGACATAGCCTATGAATATGCAGTCCATTATTTTTGCTCCCAATTTAGTCTTTTTAGGCAGTGGTGCTAGTACCTTTGTAAGGCACCCCACATTTTGAGGTAATGGTAGGAAGGTGCCCTTCATTGTCATAACTCAAATGATATAAGATCAAGTTTCTTGTGGGGTGCCCTGTTTAGAATATAATTTGCAGTTAACAGAGCTTCCCCCACAAGTTCTGTGGAGCTTCAGAACTTACGAGCATGGAATTGACCATCTCCTTCAAAGTTCTGTTCTTCCATTCAGCAATCACATTTTGCTGAGGAGTATATGGTGCTGTAGTTTGATGAATTATACAAAAGTTAGCACATAACTCACTAAATTCATTTGATTCATATTCTCCGCCTTGATCGGATTTTAGAATCTTTATATTCTTATTGAGTTGATTCTTAACTTCGGCTTTATATGTTAGAAACATATTCATTGCCTCATCCTTACTGTTTAGAAGATACACATAACAATATCTTGTACAGTCATCAATAGAAGTAATAAAATACATTTTCCCGCCTCTTTTTGGCGCAAATTTCAAGTCACACAGTTGCTATGAATTAACCCTAAAGGTTCAGTATTCAGATTAATTGAGTGAAATGAACTTTTTGCGAACTTGGCTTCAACACAATCTCACACTTGCGAATTTCTTTCAAGTTGAGATTAGAAATATATCCTATATTAGACAAGTTTGTAAGGACTTGTAATTTCATGTCCTAATCTAATATGCCATAAAATAGGAGACTTAAGCAAATAAACAGAAGATTTTTCTTTATTAATGAGCTTTGGTTACTGATATACGGACTTTTTGTCCACTATAGCAACATTGGCCTTAAATAGGCCATCAATAAGATAACCCTTACCTACATACATCTCACCCTTAGTAAGTACAAACTTATCTGATTCGAAAACCATTCTAAAACCTTTCTTATTAAGGATTGATCCATAGATCAAGTTCTTGTGGATATCTAGAAAATGTAGTACATCGTTCAGAGCGAACCCTTCCCAGATATCCACTTCAGGATGACCTTTCCTTTTCTCTCAATCTTGGAGACGGCTGAGTTGCTCATGAAGAGTGTCTCATCATGCTCTAATTTTTAATAATCAGAGAATAATAATTTCTCAGAGCAGATGTGCCGAATAACCCCAGTGTCTATCTACCAATCCTTGTTCTTGATCAGATTCACTTCTGACACCACAGCTGATAGCTTGGCGATGCATGCTCGGTCAGATTTGCCTGTGGATGGTCCTTCTTGTTCTTTTTGGGATGACTGCGATATTCATTCACCTTGTGTCCCTCTTTATTGCAGATGTAGTAAGTTCCTTAAAGCGTTTGTTCTTACCTTCTTGGTCCTTACCTTTGTACCCCTGTGCAGTCTTCTTCCGCTTCAAGCCTTTGAAAGTAGACGCTTTCTCTTTTGAGTCTTCGATCACATTGGCCTTGGATTCATAGGAGTTCTTGTTGCTCATTTTCTTGAACTAATAGTTGTCCTTTTCAAGCTGAAGCCTCACAATGAGATCCTCCAACTTCAGCTCCTTGCGCTTGTGCTTCAGATAGTTCTTGAAATCTCTCCACGCAGGTGGAAGTTTCTCCACGATAGTAGCAACCTGAAAAGTTTTAGATAGAATCATACCTTCAGCCTCTATCTCGTGCAAGATAAGTTAGAATTGTTGCACCTGACTGATCACAGTCCTGCTGTCCACTATTTTGTACTTCAGAAATCGTCCCACGACGAACTTCTTGGTACCGACATCCTCAGTCTTGTACTTCTTATCAAGACTGGCCCATAACATCTTTGCCATTATGATTGGACTGTGGACATTGTAAAGAGAGTCATCCAGTCCATTTAGGATATAGTTTCGACAAAGGAAGTCACCTCGAGTCCATGTATCAACTACAAGGACTGAGTCCCGATCAGTTGCGGATTCCGGTGGATCCTCTTGCGAGAATTTGGCCAAATGCAGAGTGGTCAAGTAGAAGAGCATTTTTTGTTGCCACCTCTTGATTCAGTGCCATCAAATTTTCCTGACTTCTCCGGCTTCGGGTTAGGAAGTGGAGCAGACACTATCATCTGTTGAATTTGCATGTTCGGTGCCGTACTGGTACTGTCTTGATTAGTCTCAGACATCTTCTATTTAAACAAAACTGTAATACCCCGTTCCTGGAATACGTACTTAGATACGTATTCTGAATTTTCTAACATATTTCTTTGATTTATCTTGTATTTGTTTTTGTTTTATGATTATTGGTGTGATTATTTTGTATTGGATTTGGATTCGTGGACTCGGAGTCAGCCCTAGTCTCCCGAACCTAGTGCATTACTCGATTTGGCCTTTCTGCTAGTCCAATTTGACTGATTTTAATTTCAAACATCATTTTCAAATATTTTAGATTTTTCATGATTTTCTAGAATTTTTCAGAAATTATTTGCAAAATCTTCAAAACTGGTGTCAGTTGGCATCGCTGACTGATTCCCAGATTTTTAATTTTCAAATGGGATTGAATTTTTAAAAACGGCTTTCACATTACCTCTTAAAATATTATTTTCTAACTAAAAACATTTTTGATATTTTTCAAAATTTATCGAAAATCCACTGGTTTTGATGCCGACCGGTATTGTCGGAAGGACCAAGATTTTTAATTTGAAAACTTGATTGAATTTCTGGAATCTGATTTCACCGAGCATCTTAAAATAATATTTTCTATTTTTGAGAATTTTTTGGAGCGATTCTGAAACAGTCAAATTTTACCCTATTTAAATAATATTATTTTCTTTCTCCATTTCTTTTTCCTTTCCCCTTCCCAAAGTCACCCTGACATAGCCACTTCCCCATCCCATCACATGTCAATTCTATTCCCCATTATATCATTTTTTTCTTTTAAATAAACCATCTCCTCCCCTTTCCCAAATGCATTTTCCTTTTCCTTTTTTCTTTTTTTTCCTTTCTTTCTTTTCTCCTTTCTTTTCTTCTCTCTTTCCCGGCCAAAAACGCAGCCAACGACAGCAGCCCCCATCTCCTCCATCTCTCTTCCAATTTCTTCCTCTCTCTCTTCTTTTCCTCAAATTTCCCACCCAAACTCACTCTCTCTAACACTTTCTAATTTCCTTCCCTCACTTACCCCTCTCTTCCCCTCCTAGATCCGGCGCCCCAAGGGGTCTGAGCGTCGCGGCGTGTCCCCGGCGGCTAGGCGCGGCCAGGGGGCCTCCGTGGCCCCCTGTGCGTGGGCGGAGGAGGGGACGGCATCCCCCTCCCTTCTCTCTTTTCTCCCTCTCTCTCTCTCTTTCTCCCTCTCCTCCCCTTCTCTTTTGGGGTGGCCAGTGGCCACCCCCAGGCCAGCCGCCATGGCGGCCGGCGCCGCCTCCGGTGATCTCCCCTGGCCGCGCACGCAGCCAGGTTGGGAGGGCCACGGCCTGGCTGAGCCAGGCCGTGTGCTGAGGGAGGGGGCAACAGCAGCCCTCTGCCCCCATTTCTCTCTCTGTCTATTCTCTCTCTCTCTCTCTCTCTCTCTCTCATCCCTCTCTATCCTAGATTCTCTCTCCAACCACTTATCTCTCCCTCTATCCACTCTCTCTCCTCTTTCTAATATATCTCTCTCTACTCTCTCTCCTATTCTCACTTTCTCTCTCTAGACTTTCTCTAGAAATTCCTCTTTATCTCTCTAGACTTTCTCTCTAGAAATTCCTCTTTCTCTCTCTAGACTTTCTCTCTTTAGAAATCCCTATTTCTCTCTCTAGGCTTTCTCTCTCTAAAACTCTCTTTCTCTCTCTAACTATCCTCTCTCTCTCTCCTTCCTTATTCTCTCAAAAAAATATTTATATATATCATTATATTATTATATATATTATTTGGATTGTTGGCTTGAACGTGGTGTTCGTAAATTTCTCGATATTACTCGATATTGCGTTTCGGTATTGAGGCGAGTACATTTTCTGTATTACTATATGCTTTGCTATTACCGTTATATGCCTAGTCATTGCCACTGTAACTTTTACTACATGATACACCGCTATATATTTGACTTATGATACCCGACACCGTACTTGCCATGCTATATTTGACTTATGATACCCGACATTGGTACTTGCCATGCTATATTTGACACATGATACCGAACACCGGTACTTGCCATGTATATTTGACATATGATACCGACCCGTACTTGCCATGCTATATTTGACCCATGATATCTGACACTGGTACTTGCCATGCTATACTTGACACATGATACCCGACACCGGTACTTGCCATGCTATATTAACATATGATACCTGACACCGGTACTTGCCATGCTATATTTGACATATGATACCTGACACCGATACTTGCCATTCTATATTTGACATATGATACCCGGTACTTGCCATGCTATATTTGACATATGATACCTGACACCCGTACTTGCCATGCTATACTTGACACATGATATATAACACCGGTACTTGACATGTTATACTTGACACCTGACACCTGTATTACCTGGCATATGCATGATTATTATATTATTACCAGACATCTGGTACTCCTGAACTCCTGTACTCCTGTATCTCATGTACTCATGCCCCATGCACTGTTACTCTTGTTAATAGCACAGTCACTCCGGCGTCTGGCAGAGCATGCCTGGTATTGGGATGACGAGGATGTATCCCACGATCGTGCTAGCGTCCGGCGGTTCCTGAATGGAACTAAGTGCCATACCATACACATGGTGGAGGCCACCTTTAGAATCCATTCCCCACATAGAGCAAAGTGCCACACAGAGCAAAGTGTCACACCACACACGTGGTGGGGGCCACCTCTTGAATCTGTGGGGGCCACCTCTTGAATCTGTGGGGCTACCTCCTGTATCGACCCTCAGAACAAAGTATCACATGGAGCAAAGTGCCACATCACACACGTGGTGGGGGCCACCTCTTGAATCTGAAGGGCTACTTTCTCCCTCCTGCCTGTACCGCATGGTGTTAGCGTGATAAGCATTCTCAGTGCCTATTAACACACACATACATGTGCAACGATAACTCCTGGAGCACGTGTTATTTGGTCTCTCCCCTATTTGAATAACGGTTACCGCGTATCGGAGTTCGGATGAGTTCTACTGGAAGAGCGGGGTACTCACATATCAGACCCGGGTAAGTTCTACAGAGTGCGAACTCTAGTACGGACTATCGGTGATGTGAGGCGCTGGTAGGAAGCAATTGAAATATCAAACGGTACTAATTATTATTATTGGATAAATTAAAATGCAACACCTTTATATTCCAGTTATAATGTTTTACCCTGAGTCGACCCCTTACTTTATGACATATGACCTCTGTGATACCATGATTACTCCAGACACACTATAGTTCTGTTACTCTTAGGGCAACTCAAGTTGTATTAACTCAGACGATGGCGACATTAGATATGTGGTATATAGATGAGGGTTTCCTTATTTGGATTATCCCCTTGACATATCAGTCCCGTGAATCCATAATCTGAGCTTGTACAACTATAGTTTTGTCCATACTTATATTTATCGCATGTTTAACTTATTTATCGCATGTACCTATGCTCTTCATACTGCCTTCTATGTATGTTTTCAGTTTCAGATTCATCGATATATATGATTTACTGTCATTCCTTTAAATTTCCCTTATGTCATTTGTTATTACTTGTACCTGCATACTTGGATCACATCACTTGATCATGTACACGCATACCTGTTATGCACGCCATCTGGCTTCATTATACGTACTCGTTGGGGTTGCTAACAATACTGAATCCTCATGTTCAGATCCTAGAGACTGGACCGTGGCGGCCTTGCTGTACCTGATCAGTGTGGCGCAGTGTGAGCGTGGATTAGCAGTTGCCCATCCGGACTCTCCTTCTTCCAGCCTCTCCTTGATCGGCTCGCGAGATTCTCATCTTGCTACTTGTGAGTACTTTCCCGTATTTCATAGTGTACATTCTGCTTTTGTGCTTCTTAGTGATCATATATTCTTGAGATATTATATCATGCCTTATGATAACAGTGTACTGGTGTTATTATTGCTGGATTGTGTGTTACCACTGTGCTTCCGTACTCTGATTCTTATGTGTACTGATACTTAGCGTATATACGTGTGGGTATTTCCAACCTACGTATATACGTCGCAGTAACGTCTCCGTACCCGCAAGATCAGGGCGTTACTGGGTGGTATCAGAGCCTAGGCTCTCACATCTTCAGTACAACCAGTCAGCAAATTAATGGTAAAGAAATTTGTAACTGGAATGCATGAGTCATGGTTATACAATCCAACTACAAGTACAAGTTATCTATTCCCTCTTAATCGTCCTTTCCTTGATTCTTGAAATCTCTTTCATCCTTTTTCCATTTTCAGTTCCTGTCTCCTTATACCAACTATAGATATGGATAGACTGGTAGGGTAGCAGCAAGACAGATGTGGTTCGCTATCATTATGTTCTGGTATTCTTTGACTTTGGTGCATCACCTGGTCTTATTCGGCCTCGCATTCTATTCTTGTATATATGGATACATCACGGGGAAATCAGCACAGCAAGTGGGGTAGTCATCACTTATTTAATCAGACAGACCGTATCATTACCTGAGGAGTGTCAGTATGAAACAGTATTTCAGATTCAGGGCTTCTGCCAGACAGAGTTATGGAGACAGTACTCGGGACTCATTTCGATTATTATGATTTCTTGATCGTGCTCTCAGAGCCACCAACTTCTGGCGATTTTATTGATTTGGTGGACTACGGACCCTGCTAGTCTCGCCAAGCGAGGGTTGTGTTCTAGTCACCCGTGGACCTAACCAGGTGTGGGCTTCGCTGCACCCTGGTGCCTAGCATTTAGCGTTGTGTTACGCGTTGGCTTCGCTACGTGAGCTCCGCCTAGTGCGAGCCTCGCAGAGCGTTAGCTCCGCTGCACCCTAATGCTTAACGCCTGAGATATGTTACGCGATGGCCTCACCTAGGCTTGGTTCCGTCCGTGGCTAGTCCCTTCAGTGCTGCTTAGCACTCTAACCTATTCCTTGGAATTCTTCCGCCTAGCGTGTTTTCATGGATCCGATGTACAGGATTTTCTCGCTGTAACTGAGCTATTGCCATGATCCGTATGAACGATCATTCGGCCAACCTTGCAGGGATTGAGTATTCTTTAATGTTTCATCTGTAGGTTATCATTCAGAAGTCAGTCTTCAGAATCCTCCATAGTTATTCTATATTCTTGGCTATGTCCTTTGGAGATTGCAATGCCCAGTATTCAGAAATCCTTGATTATCGGTCTTCTTTATTTATGCTCAGTATTATCAGAGTTTTCTTTATCTTTGGTATTCTGATTTATTCTCAGAGAGGTAGTATGTATACAGCATCGGTAATTCTACTACAGATTCTTTGTCAAGGACAGCTTCATGCCATGCGGGGCTTTATATTATATTATGAATTTCAGCACTATGGATTTCTATGGGTTTCATCAGCTTTGCTTCGTAGTATTATTGATTAACTTACCAAGTCAGCTCACTTAATATTATTCAGAGTGGGTCAGTCTTCTGAAGTTCTGGCAGTATTCTTTTATCAGCAGACAACATGTCTATATTTATTATGGCACCGTCAGAGGATATATACGACAAGTGCAGAAATCTCTCAGTCTTGAGTTTATCATTCAGTCGATTTGTAGAAATTACCCTCAGTTACTCATATCTTGATTGGTATAATCCTCGTTCCTATCCTTTTTGTGTTCATCTTCCCCTTATCGAAATTTCGAGGACGAAATTTTTGTGAGGTGGATGGAATGTAACACCCCGTTCTTCGAATACGTACTTAGATACGTATTCTGATTTTTCTAACATATTTCTTTAATTTATCTTGTATTTATTTTTGTTTTATGATTATTGGTGTGATTGTTTTTATTGGATTTGGATTCGTGGACTCGGAGTCAGCCCTGAACCGGGGCCCGAACCTAGTGCATTGCTCCATTTGGCCTTTCTGCTAATCCTATTTGACCGATTTCAGTTTCAAACATCATTTTCAAATATTTTATATTTTTCATAATTTTCTGGAATTTTTTCATAAATTATTTGCAAAATCTTCAAAACCGGTGTCAGTCGGCATCGCTGACTGATTCCCGGATTTTTAATTTTCAAATGGGATTGAATTTTCAAAAATGGCTTTCATATTATCTCTTAAAATCTTATTTTCTAACTAAAAATATTTTTTGAGATTTTTCAGAATTTATCGAAAATCCACCGTTTTGGTGTCGACCAGTATCACCAGAAGATTCTAGGATTTTTAATTTGAAAACTACATTGAATTTCTCGAATCCGATTTCACTGGGCATCTTAAAATAATATTTTCTATTTTGAGAATTTTTCGGAACGATTCTGAAACAGTCAATTTTATCCTATTTAAATAATATTATTTTCTTTCTCCATTTCTTTTTCCTTTCCCCTTCCCAAAGTCAACCCTGATGCAGCCACTTCCCCATCCCATCACCTGTCAATCCTATGCCCCATCACATCATTTTTTTCTTTTAAATAAACCATCTCCTTCCCTTTCCCAAATGCATTTTCCTTTTCCTTTTTTTCTTTTTTTTCTCCTTTCTTTTCTTTTCTCCTTCTTCTCTTCTTCCCCTGGCCAAAAATGCAGCCAACGACAGCAGCCCCCATCTCCTCCATTTCTCTCCCATTTCTTCCTCTCTCTCTTCTTTCCTTAAATTTCCCACCCAAACTCACTCTCTCTAACACTCTCTAATTTCCTTCCCTCACTTACCCCTCTCTCTCTCCCCCTCCTAGATACGGCACCCCAAGGGGGCTGAGCGCTGCCGGCGCGTCGCCGGCGGCTGGGCGCGGCCAGGGGGCCTCCCTGGCCCCCTGTACGTGGGCAGAGGAGGGGGCGGCAGCCCCTCCCTTCTCTCTTTTCTCCCTCACTCTCTCTTTCTCCCTCTCCTCCCCCTCTCTTTTGGGGTGGCCCGCGGCCACCTCCAGGCCTGCGTCGGCCATGGCGGCCGGCGCCGCCTCCGGTGATCTCCCCTAGCCGCGTCCGGTGATCTTCTCTGGCCGCGCAAGCGCGGCCAGGTTGGGGAGGGCCACGGCCTGGCTGAGCCAGGCCGTGTGCAGAGAGAGGGGGCAGCAGCAGCCCTCTGACTCCCCATTCTCTCTTTCTTTCTCTCTCTTCTCTCTCTCATCTCTCTCTCATCTCTCTCTATCCTAGATTCTCTCTCCAGCCACTTCTCTCTCCCTCTATCCACTCTCTCTCCTCTCTCTAATATTTCTCTCTCTACTCTTTCTCCTATTCTCACTTTCTCTCTAGACTTTCTCTAAAAATTCCTCTTTCTTTCTCTAGAAATTCCTCTTTCTCTCTCTAGACTTTCTCTCTCTAGAAATTTCTCTTTCTCTCTCTAGACTTTCTCTCTCTAAAAATTCCTCTTTCTCTCTCTAGGCTTTCTCTCTCTAAAACTCTCTTTCTCTCTAACTAATCCTCTCTCTCTCTATCTTATTCTCTCAAAAATATATTTATATATATATTATTATATTATTTATATATTTATTTGGATTGTTGGCTTGAACGTGGTGTTCGTAAATTTTTCGGATATTACTCGGTATTGCGTTTCCGCATTGAGGCGAGTACATTTTCTGTATTGCTATATGCTTTGCTATTACCGTTATATGCCTAGTCATTGCCACTGTATAACTTTTACTACATGATACACCGCTATATATTTGACTTATGATACCCGACACTGGTACCTTCCATGCTATATTTGACACATGATACCGAACACCGGTACTTGCCATGTATATTTGACATATGATACCCGACCAGTACTTACCATGCTATATTTGACCCATGATATCTGACACCGGTATTTGCCATGCTATACTTGACACATGATACCCGACACCGGTACTTGCCATGCTATATTTGACATATGATACCTGACACCGGTACTTGCCATGCTATATTTGACATATGATACCTGACACCGGTACTTGCCATGCTATATTTGACATATGATACCTGACACGGTACTTGTCATGCTATACTTGACACATGATATATAACACCGGTACTTGACATGTTATACTTGACACCTGACACCTGTATTACCTGGCATATGCATGATTATTATATTATTACCAGACATCTGGACTCCTGTACTCCTGTACTCCTGTACTCATCCCCCCTGCACTGTTACTCTTGTTAATAGCACAGTCATTCTGGCGTCCGGCAGAGCATGCATGGTGTCGGGATGACGAGGATGTATCCCACGATCGTGCTAGCGTCCGGCGGTTCCTGAATGGAACTAAGTGCCACACCATACACACGGTGAGGGCCACCTCTTGAATCCGTGAGGCCACCTCTAGAATCCATTCCCCACACAAAGCAAAGTGTCACACAGAGCAAAGTGTCACATCACACACACGTGGTGGGGGCCACCTCTTGAATCTGTGTGGGCCACCTCTTGAATCTGTGGGGCTACCTCCTGTATCAACCCTCAGAGCAAAGTGCCACATGGAGCAAAGTGCTACACCACACACGTGGTGGGGGCCACCTCTTGAATCTGTGGGGGCCACCTCTTGAATCTGAAGGGCTACTTTCTCCCTCCTGCCTGTACCGCCTGGTGTTAGCATGATAAGCATTCTCAGTGCCTATTAACACACGCATAAATGTGCAACGATAACTCCTGGAGCACGTGTTATTTGGTCTCTCCCCTATTCGAATAATGGTACCCGCGTATCGGAGTTTGGATGAGTTCTACTAGAAGTGCGGGCTCCAACGTGAACTGTCGGTGTTGTGAGACGCCGGTGGGAAAGGGACAATAATAACATAAGAACATAAAACCAAACAGTAATAATATTAGGAACGTGTGATATTGGTACTCACATATCAGACCTGGGTAAGTTCTACAAGTGCGAACTCTAGTATGGACTATTAGTGATGTGAGGCGCTGGTAGGGAGGCGATTGAAATATCAAACGATACTAATTATTATTATTGGATAAATTAAAATGTAACACCTTTATATTCCAGTATAATATTATACCCTGAGTTGACTCCTTACTTTATGACACATGACCTCTGTGATACCATGATTACTCCAGACACACTATAGTTCTGTTACTCTTAGGGTAACTCAAGTTGTATAAACTCAGACGATGGCGACATGAGATATGTGGTATATAGATGAGGGTTTCCTTATTTGGATTATCCCCTTGACGTATCAGTCCCGTGAATCCATAATCTGAGCTTGTACAACTAGTTTTGTCCATACTTATATTTATCGCATATTTAACTTATTTATCGCATGTACCTATGCTCTTCATACTGCCTTCTATGCATGTTTTGAGTTTCAGATTCATCGATATATATGATTTACTGTCGTTCCTTTAAATTTTCCTTATGTCATTTGTTATTACTTGTACCTGCATACTTGGATCACATCACTTGATGATGTACCGTATACCTGTTATGCATGCCATCTGGCTCATTATATGTACTCGGTGGGGTTGCTAACAACCCTGAATCCTCATGTCCAGATCCTAGAGACTGGACCGTGGCGGCCTTGCTGTACCTGATCAGTGTCGCGCAGCGGGGGGTAGAGCGTGGCAGTTGCCCATCTGGACTCTCCTTCTTTCAGCCTCTCCTTCAGCTCACGAGATTCTCATCTTGCTGCTCGTGAGTACTTTCCCGTATTTCATAGTGTACATCCTGCTTTTGTACTTCTTAGTGATCGTATATTCTTGAGATATATATCATGCCTTGTGATAACTGTGTACTGGTGTTATTATTGCTGGATTGTGTGTTACCACTGTGCTTCCGTACTCTGATTCTTACCTGTACTGATGCTTAGCGTATATACGTGTGGGTATTTCCAACCTGCGTATATACGTCGCAGTAACGTCTCCGTACCCGCGGGATCGGGGCGTTACAAGAACAGAAGTAAGTAACTTCAAGAACGTTAATTGTCTTAAGATTGTTAGATGCAGGAATCGACCTGACAACGAATCAATATCACTAATCTAATTAGCCAGGTCGGTGAGTATCAGGTGGGAAGTTTTCCGTTCAGTAGAAGGTTTCTTAATTATAGAACCATTACCTTCCTTAGTTAAACACCAATTAGATTAGTATTAGTCAATCTCAATATACAGTAATATTTATGAGCATAATATTTCAGTATAACCCCTGTATAAAGAATGTTAGTTCACTTATACAACAATTGGAGTGAGGTACGTATGTAGCAAATCTCTTTAAGACAATTACATCCCCCGCTTCGGTGCTAACGGGTTACTAGACGCTGGTATCCTAAAATACAACACTTCTTCACGGTATTTGGATGCACTACCAAATCACCGTACGATCGAATCATAGTTAATCAGTACCTTCACAGGATTTCAATACAGCAGGACAAAGACAAATTTTAGGGAGAATATTTGCTTTAACTTTGGAGGATTATCCACTATAGAGAAAAGAGGGAGAGAAGAATTAATGTTTTAGCCTTTTAGGAAGACAGAGATTCAGACAACAATTCTATTTAAGAATCTGTTGAATTTTCTAAGCCTTCTTTCAGAACGAATCTTTTTCTTGCTTCAAATTTTACCTTCAGAAGCTGACTCCTTTTCAGACCTGAATGTTGTAAAAGTAAGAGAAGAGAACGAATTCTGTTCCTTGTGTTTTAATCCACAGAGAGGAGCGCTATTTATAGCGCTCCTGGGAACCGTTGGGAGGGCAAATCCGTCCTTTGGAGTTCGAGCGGTTGCAACGGTTCTGTAACTGTTCGTTCTAGACAAAACGCTGCAGCGGTTCCTTCCAGCAGTTACAGCGCAGCGGGCGGGTAGCGAAGCGGGTCGAGACCCGCTTACAGCACCAAACCTGTGTGGTCTGATTCAAAAAGAATCGGGCCAGGTTGGACCCGCACCCACGCCCACGACCATGGCCGGACCCGGACCCGAGCCTGAGCCCGAGCTCGGCTCCCGGCGCCGGGCCGCGCGAGCGGGCGGCAGCAGCGCGCGCGGGGCATGGTTTCCCCCCAATCACGTGCGAAAACTCCAAGTGCCAAAAGGGCACACCCTTTCTTCCCATTTTCCTCTATTTAAACGCTTCAATTGTCCATCGCATATCCAATGTGAGACTAAATGCTACCTTTATTCTCCTTTAGCTTTTGAATTAGGCAAACTTTAGACTTGAATATCTCATTCATTTTAAAACGAAATTAAACATGTAAATATACCATGTTCATCTCCAATGGAAGGAGAACACACTCTAACCATTATCCAGTTGATTCTATCAACTGATCATGCCTTAATTCAGCTCAAAGATTCATATCTTAATTCTTCATTTTTCAAACACATGTATAAACCAAATATGTTGAAAGGAGAGGAGAGAGAAGAAACAGAGTGTTGCAAAAAGACTGGCTCCAGAGAGACTCATATTCATAGTTCCTGACAGAATTAAATTCCCAAGCTAAAAGTCTAACCCCAGCTTCCAGTCATCTATTGGAGTAAAACTAGCTTAATGAATCAAATAGTTTTCTTACCAAATCTTTACGTTCTATAATAACTAAATGCAACACTCAATTTACCAGCCAATTTATATAAAAAATTTCCTTACAACAATTAAAAATGGTAATTTTATGATCTTAACTATGACAAATTTCTTATCAGTTTTTTATTTGATTAAACTGGTGAGTTCAGTTCACACAAAATCAATTTAGTATACTCAGTACATGATAGTTTAATTTTACGAACTCAGTTACATGATAATTTATCACAATCTATCACATATAATTTTTTGTCTATATATTTCAAGTGTCGGGTTAAGTTCACACATGTATATTATCAAGTTCATATGTTCGGATTATTTCAGATACCAGTATATTCCCTATGTACCATCATTTAATTGGGTTTTCATGCTCATTTCACATAAGCTAGAGGTCGGGTTTATTTTACTCACTAATTAAGCATTTGAACATATAAACTTTTGGACCATAAAGCATATAATCTCTTTTTCTTATCATTCACATGTGTTTGAACTGCGCTGATTACACTAATCGAACTCCTACAGAATTCTTAACTAAATCACTTAGTAGTGTTTCGACATAATCTTGTCACAGATGTCTGATTACGCAATAAGAACAATTAAAAAGTAAACTCTCTTATCTTTCTATTGATATATTACATGACCATACTTGTTTAAGAAATATATTATAACTGGCATGAAAAGGTTCGCTGTGAAATATTATACTATGCAGAATTTCAGACTGTTGGCCCAAAAGGTTACACTCTCTATTTATATAAGTTTTGATGATAACAAAACACATAGAAGATATTTGATACTAATAAGTTATTTTAGAATGAGTTTCAGGTTTGAACAAGTATTGATGGCTTTAAGCATATTGCAAGGTTAATTGCGCTAAAAGCATGTTGATAGGTTGATGGTGCAAGAAACTCTTTTATAGGAGAGGAGGCTCTAGCTCGGCACGTGGTTCAGAGACTTCTTTCTTTATAGTTTTATATTTTTAGTTTGTTAAAGGATAGTATATAGTGTTAAAGCTCAAATTCCCCCACACACACAAATTGCACATGTTTTTCAAAAAGATTATTGTTTTTCTCTTGTATAAAATATTGTAATATGTCTATTTCAGTATTTGCAAACTCTATTTTATGTAGTGTACTTAGTCTTGACATAATATATTTTTGAAAATTAACTTGTCTTCAAAAATACGTTTCAAAATATACTGTTTTGACTTGTTGCAGTCGACCGGACGGTCGACCGGCTCTGTTTCAGGTCAGAACGGTCGACCGCAGTTCTGACCATTGGGTGCGTGCATGTGTGCGCGTTACCCGGTCGACCGGGGGGTCGACCGGACCCCATATCGGTCGACCGAGCTTCGGCCGACTGAAAACACCCTAGTCTCTGTTTTGTCGGTCGAGCCGTGGGCTGGCAACGGTCAAATGTTTTTGAAACCGGTCAACCGGCCGGTCGACCGAGAGCGTTTTCTCAGCCTAAACGGCTAGTTTTTTAAACACGTTTTAAAACGTGTTTTTCTTCTCCAAACGAGGTTTAAGGCTGGTTTTTGGTCTAATCTTTCCTGATTATTCAAATTTATAGTTTACCTTTTAATCCCTACCTTATACTATAAATAGGGGTGATTAGGGTTGAGAATTACAACAATTTTTGCAAAAAGAAATCAAAGCTTGAGTCTCTTTAAAAGAAGTTTTGCTCTCAGTTTTAGTGCTCAAATTCTGATTTTTCTCTGAAGTTTTTGATTCTAAACTCTCTTCAACTTTGTTTTATTTTTCACATACAAATCTTGAGCTTCAATCTTATACATTATTCTCTAGGGTTTTGTAAAAAAAGTTTTTCAAAAGACAGTTTGTGGTCTTTTGGTCACCAAGTGATTATTGTATTTGTAGCTCCACTACCTCTGGACTAGAGGAGTGTGATTGAGGAGTTGGGTACTCCCTTATGGTTGTAATCCTTTGTGGAAGTTCTAGTGGATCTGAAATCCTTCTGGGTGAAGGCGGGGACGTAGAGCTGGGTGTTCAAACCTCGAAACAAATCTCTGTGTTTGCGATTGGTTTGCTTGTGTTATTTTCTTGCTTTCCATTCATTCTTATATTGTCGATCAATACTCTCACAACAAGATTGCATTGCGCACCTCAAACTCTTATTTAGAGGAATCACGAGGAAGGAGTTCAGAGCCCTTCATGGGGTATTCGGCTTCTAATCTTATTTCGAGTGATCGTTGCATCATATCAATTTATATTTGTGCATTGATTAGCATTATCACCTATTCACCCCCTCTAGGTGATTTCACAGACTAGCTGGGGTATTTTGACAATAATTCTCACCACAATCATTCAATAGAGATACATTCAAAATTATTAGAAAATAGACTTCTTTATCTATCTAATGGTATGTTATATAATGCAATTAGTTTAGTTTAACAATAATGAGTAAACAGAAGCTTCTTGTTTAAACAAAATTCAGCAACTCTATCCTCTGAATAATCAACGATGATTTCATCATAACTCTTATTTTCGACATCTGGATGAGATACGAAAACTTCTGCTGGAAACTAGACTTAATTATATTCTAATGTAATATTAATGACCAATTAATTCTCATAAATCGTCCTAATTTGACAGAGGCACATAGCTATTAAAATTTTACAACTCAGTAATTTTTGACTAGTCTATCATATTTTGGTAATAATTCTTAGCACAGACCTCTAATTGAGACACGACAAAAAGCCGTGAGAAAGTAGACTCGATTATCATTCAAACGGTATATAACATGATACTTTTGTTTTTAATACACTGATGCGATAAACCATAATTCACTGATTATAGAGTTTGATAGATTGTCCACACTCATTACGAAAATGCTCAAACCATGAAATTCTCAAATTTTCTTTAATTTCTTCAACCAAATTGGAATCATAACATCTAAAGCTCTTTTCACAATAATTTATTTGGTTCATAAAATTTTCAAGAAAACTTCAAAAATAAGTAGATCAAGGAGACACCACCTCTTTGTTGACACAATTCGAAATCAATCAATCACACCGTCACATCTCCTCCTCTCCCTGACCTGCATCTTTGCCTAACCATCGTCCCTAGGTCCCAACAGTAGTCCTAGACTCAGATCTCACATACAAGGAAGTGGTATAGGTTTTTATGAAAAAAAAGAAAAGAGGGTGAAAATAGAGAGTGAGAGAGACAAGGGTGAGTGTTGGTCTCCGAGCTTGGCCGACCACCACCACAGCACTCCGGTCTCCCTTTGTTCAAAACCGCCGGCCACCAGGAGGAGAGGAGGGTATGAGGGTGTTGAGAGAGGGAGGGGTGCTAGAGGAGAGAGAACACAAGTATGAAGGAATGATTTTAGTTGCATTTTCACCACCTATATATTTTCCATCAATTTTTTCTCTTTATGCACCCTCTCACCAAATCGAAAGCTCAATCTTGGCCACTCATCTCACCCTCCATGCATAGCTACTACTCCTGTGACACTTGACCCTAATTAATCCGGATTTAAGATCAATTAAAATAATCATGAAAATTTAAGATGTTTAAAACACATAACCTTATGATAATAAATCAAATACGTGGTAGAATATTATAGCATGCGTGCCCACGTTTTTCCAATAACTGTCTCTAGGAAGGGGATTATTCATAGAATAATTCTACTTGTATATACATATATACTTATATATGTTTAGGGGGAGTGAGGGAGTCTTTATAACAAATAAATATACTAGTATTCCAACCCCATGAATACTCATACATGTGACCGACGCTCATACTTATAATTTTTTATTTTTATTAACCATAAAAATAATAATAATAACAAAATTAGTTAATTTAGTGATGTGTTGGACAACGCTGGAGAGGGGTAATGGTGAGGTGGCATGAATTGGAGGTGTATGGGGAATAGTATTGGAAGGTGGCATTTCATGAGTAATTAGAAAAATAAAATAAAATCATAAATAAAAGAAATTAAATACTTAAGCATATTCTTACCCCCCATACTTAATTCAGCTCTAGTTACCCCTTACTCCTAAAACTTTCTTCCCCCTCACCATCCACTGAAGACATAACTCACCCCAACTCTCCATCTTCCTTGTTCATTCAGGTAACAATCTTCTTCTCCCTTCCTTTCTTTTCTCCTCTCTCTCTCTCACCTTCTCTCTTTCTCTCTGCCCATGTCCAGCCGCGCGGCAACAGAGCGGGCCCAGGACGGCCAGACCAGCGCGCGCAGGGGGGACCAAGCCGGCCGGCGACCGACCTGGGCGGTACCGAGAGCACGTGCGACGGTCAGGCCAGAGGGGG
>JAVJIF010026645.1:0-54986 GCA_038442645.1 Agave tequilana
GGGTTCTCGAGAAGCTGATTGAAACTTCACGTAGAGGTGGAGAGACTTTAACGTAGAGGTGAAATGTTATGGCTAGTTAGACTTCACGTAGAGGTGAAGCTTATGATCTCGATAAACAGTTGATCTTCTAGTGAGAAGATGGTTAAGCTTGCATATGAGGTGTGTGCATCCAGTTTGTTGAAGCCGATGATGGTGTTCTGTGTGCTCTACTCAGACTTGTGTTGGACCGTCAGCTGAAGACAGTAAACTGAAAAGAGCCAGTCAGTTGGAGAGTCAGTGTTGACTCATGATAAGTTCTTCGTGAGGTCATGTAGTTGCTGAGTAGGAGATACGTTCGGTAATTAGCATGTATGAAAGTTTCTCCTAAGGTGAAGTGTATGGAAGGTATATGTGGTGCATCCCAGTTGATAGCTCAGCTAAAGGTTCCAAGCCGAGATCGTGTATCTATTTCGCCGAGATCGTGTGTCATTTCGTTCGGATCGCTCAAGCCGATATCGTGTGTCGATTTCGCTAGGTGATAGACTGGAGTTCGCTGAAGATCGGTTCAGATTTGAAAAATTTCACCGAGGTAAAAAATTGTATGGAGAGAGGAGATAGAGGAGAATCGAAAGATAGCACAGAGAACGGAAGACAAAGGAGCGAGAAATAGGCACGCAGCAGGCCAAGTTAGCTCCCAGTCAACTGCACGGTTGACTGGTAGAGAAGGCCAGTCGACCGCCCCGGTCGATCGGTGTGCACGACATGCACAGGGTTAGCCCGGTCGACCGTGGTATGGAACGGTCAACCGCCCGGTCGACCGACTGAAAGCAGGCTGCTCTCGGTTTGGGTCCGGTCGACCGAGGCATGGGTTGGTCGACTGGCCGGTCGATCGACAGACGCGTTCTGGCTTTCCATTTGGGATTCAGATTCTTTTTCTGTTTGGGATCGAATCCAGCTAGGGTGTCCCTAAAACCCAGGAGCTTGTGGCTATAAATAAGGGCTAGAGCCCTCATGTATTGTATCCCACTGAAAATCTCCATTTGAAATTCCTTGAAGAAGGAATAATTTGTTATTGATTGTTAAATCAATAAAATCTCTCGCTTGTCCCGAGGATGTAGGCACATTGCCGAACCTCGTTAAATACTGTGTTGATTGCTTTTCTCTATTGTTTCTCTGTTCTTGTCGTGTGGGTACGTCTCCGGCTGCATCAGTCTCCGTCCGTTGGCGGATTCCTCAGAGGGGTTTTGTCCTGGGTGCAACACTTTTCCCCATCTTTCTCCTGATTAATCGGTCGGTTTTCTACCAACAACGATGGCATGCTAGTTTTATTTACTTCTTCGTACTGTTATTTTTGGCTAATATATTCACAGGTAAAAAATAGAAATGTTAAATTTTTTTTTATTTAGACTTGGTTTATAAATTATAACCCATTTGTAAATACAAAAAATGGCGCTCCAAAACAATAATAAACTTTATATTATATACAATTAAATAAGTTTTTTCACACTTTATGATTTGCTGTCGGAGAGAAGATTTTCTCGCACCTAGAGAAAATTAGGTTAACTAGTCTGGTATGCTTAGAAAGCCAACAAAAAAAACAGGTATATGTCACAGTTTCCAGATTTGTCAAAACTGGTAATATATATCTTCTCCTTGTCACCATCCTAATTTGTAAATTCCGACCTTTTTGCATTAAAGAAATTGAAATAAAAAATCAGTCCAAATCTAATCATAGTACACGTTAACTCAGCTGACAGAAAAAGGTAAATTTGTCAGGTGATCTCGTTGATGCCGGCGCTTGTTTCAAAGCCAAATTTCAGATTTCTGCGTCAAAATCAAATCAAACCAGATTTTCTTTTTCATTCACTGTAGTTACAATGAAAAAGTTAAAATTCATGCGTCAAAATCAAATCAAACAGTTTTTCTTTTTCATTCACTGTAGTTACAATGAAAAAGTTAAATTCATGAGCCTTCCTTTGCTCGCAAAAGGATTGCTGCGGGCTCGCTAGGTCTGTTTGGTTGTCGTAACTGGCCGTAATTCGTAGTTATAATTGATAAAGTCTTTTACAATTGTAAATGAGTTACATGTATGTAAATTTTACGGTGTTTGGTTGGTAATATAAATTTGTAAAATGGGAAAGTGTATTGTACTTTACGGTATTTGGTTGTCGTAATGTATAAGTCGTAAGTGAAAAGTTGACCACAAAATTAACTATTTGTTTATTTTAAAAGTTTTAATACTGCAAATAAATATTAAAAAGTTAAATATTAAAAATTTTAATATTAATATAAAAAAATATTACAATTTGTATGACCACAAAATTAACTGTAACTGGGTTGTAAGTGAGTGATAACTGGGTCAAGTGAGTGTTAGTTGAGTTACGTAAGTCTTTTACGAATTACGGTCCAAACAAACGCCGTAGTTGTAACTGGGTAGTAAGTCATTTACGAATTACAGAGTTTTACGCGAAACAAACGGCCCCTATATATATCTGTACAACCGTAATGATTTTAGTGAGTCTGATAGGTCAGTAAAGAAGCAATTAAATACATTTTATTGATACCTGTTATGTATAGTGAATTTTTCAGAATGTCGACCTCAAATGGTTTTCGTTCATGTGTGTGAGTCACACATACAAATAATAAGAGGGTCAATCACACATTGACACATATATTAATTCTTTTATAATATGTTATGTATGTGGGCCTCACAACCATTATAAGAGATTATAAGAGGTCCAATCTACGTGTCAACCCGTGATTGATTCGTTTTTTGTATGTGTGTGTGGCTCACACACATGAACCAAACCCTAATCAAATTTGCAAAATAGACGGACCCTAAAATAAAGGAGACCTAATATCCTCACATTATTAATTATTTAATTATCATAATAATAATAACCAATAACTTAGTTCTTAACCCGAATCCCGTGACTCGTGGGCCGGCCCGTGTGTGGGGCCGGCCCGTGGGGAACCATCCATCCACGACTGCCGAGTACGACCTCCGCCACGTGGCGGGGACCACTACCTGGAAGTTGACGGCGCTGCGGGCCGTCCGCCGTTACTCCAAACGGTTGCCCGTTAGTTGAGCGCACGTGCGTCGCGGCCGACGTCCCGCACGAGTACAAAAGGCGCACGGGGCCATAAATTCCGCTGATTTATGCGTGGTTTTTGGATTTTTTCATCTGATTAAAGCTTATCAAAGAGCCTCTCCCTTTAAAAACAATTACCCAAATGCCACTGACTCAGAAAGAGATTACGGGGGTGCACTTACTATTAACAAGGAGTCGTTGTAACACCGGAGTCGGGATCCGGTCACCTCCCAAAGGATGCAAATGGGCTTAGTTTACCGGAATGGGCCGAATCCAACCCACAACGAACCCGAAGTTATGGACAATAACACACCTATCGAGCTGGGTTGGGTCGGATGTGAGTTGAAAATGTCAATATGAAATATTTTCAGGCTGGGTCAGGACCCAAACTAAAATTGAACTTTTTTTTTTGAAATATAGTAATTATATTATATTTCGAGCTACAAATGTGTTGCTTTTTAAATTTGAAATTATTCAATATATTAAAAACCAGACTGTAATGGGTAAACCCAACTTGCCCGACCCGACCTTATTGAAAGTAAAAGTCGGGCCGAGTTCGGGTTGTGTTCCAACTTTTAGTTTGGTCTCATGGGTTGGCCTTCAACCCGACCCGGTTTCACCCTTGTTCCCTTGAGCTAAACCATTTCTGAACTCAATGATTGAACCGAGACGAAGACGACATGAATGAGGCTGAGGACCAAAAAGCCCAAGTATGTGGTGGTATTGTTTGCTCACTTGTGAGTGTCTCTCAACAGAGGAAAAATCTATCCATGGTCCACACTAGAAAAAACTAGTGAGATTTCATGGCCCCAAAGATGAGAACAAAGAGGAGGATACATGCCTACTTGTTTCAATAGCTTTCTCTAGCTTTTTCTGAGATGGGCAGTGGGCAAGGGGATTGATTGATAGAGGCATCCACTACAAACAGTTCCACATGGAGGAAGCCTTTTTGGTTCACCAAGGGGAGGGCATTGTTCTAGTTAGCCACACAAACAAACTTTTTCCTAGCTAACTTGGTCCTCACATTGCTCTTTATGTTGAAGGGGTCCTAATGTAGTGTTATTATGGCAAGGCATCATAGATGCTTCTATTCTATGATTTGTGCCTTGGCTAATATCAATGCGGGCCACTATTGGATTGTCCATAAAACTCGATAACTTATAAGCCAATTTTGAATGGTGCTAGATTATCTACAACATCCGAATGGGTGTCTAAATATGTAAAGACACGCGTAACTAGATATAGATCAAATCTATTTAATATTATATAATATTAATTGGAAGATATTTTTCTATTTAGAAGTTGAACATCTATATCTAAATCCGACCAGAATTCGAATTTGTTTCTATCGAATATCGGATAATATCTATATTCGTACACATATTTATAAGAGGAAAACAAATATAAATACCAATAATTACATTACTAGTAAGTAGAATCATTTGTTCAAAAAAAAAATGTAGAACCAAATTTTGGTTAGTAGAGAAGTTTTACATTAACATGGTCACTATGTACTAGCAATTGGAAAATTGTTTAGATAATTAAGATTGATGACCATCTCTCTCTACTTTCAAAGATGCATAGAATTCAAATTTGTACAGTCCCCGCATAAACCCACGGCGGTGACGCGAACACAAGCATCTCGGCCCGACCGTAACGGGTCAACTCTCTCGGATCCTGTACTCTCCAAGGAAACGGAGGGGCATCTCTGCAAATAAATCGCATACGAGGACTGAAAAGGGTAATTTTGCTCCAGCCACCGGCGAGAGCTGTTTTTTTCACTCCCTCTGCTCGTTGCTTCTACATCGGGCTCGGCGGTAACAATAAGAATAATTTCAACCCTTTATTGGATCGATCAGTAAACAAAGCATCAGCACAAAAAAGAAACAGACAAAGCAGTAGAGAGAGAGGCTCTCAAAGCTCTCATCTTTGCTCGCATATCCTCCATCAGCTGCGATCCTCCGAGAAATTCGGAGGTTTGTTACCTCGGCATTTGGATCTGGAGTCGAGGGCTCAGTGGACTCGTTTGGACTGCGTGAGAGCTTCCTCGATTTTGAGCAGCGGGGGAGGATTCCGATGGGGTTCTTGATTGGATTGAGGAGAGGGAGGGGGAGGGGAATCGCCGCTTCTTGATGCTTGTATTGGGGGGGCGGCGGCGGCGGCGGAGTGGCGGTGATGTCGGCGGCAGCGACGGATCAAGGAAGGGGTGGTCCCGTTGAGAGAGACATCGAGCAGGTAGCTCTTTTCTTTCTTTCTTTCTGGGAAAGATTCGTCTTGGTGTTGTTTACATTACTCTTTTGAGCTGTTTTTGATTGATAGCATTTGCTAGTTTCCTACCTGAAGATATCAGTTTGATTGGATACCCAGCTTGGAGGTAGAAATGCTAGTGTTGTTTTGTTGGGGATTTTTGGATTTTTATTTTGATTAGAAGTTTAATTGTCATGCCGATTCGAATCAGATTTTAATTTGATTAAAAAGCAAGGTTTGGGGTGTTTCTTTCCCCCCTTTAGTGTTAGGGTTCATTACTCGGGTTTTAGTTGAAAATAAGAAGGTTTGATTGGATGAAAGATGTGGAAAATGTAGCTATATTTTAGTGTCAAAATTGGGATTTCGAGCGCTAATGAAGGGCAGTTTTTTGGGTGTGTATTCATGATTATTGCCTATAATTCTAGGGTTATCACAGGATTAATGTTGTTTGTGAGGAGTTCAAAATAACAATTGTAGTTAGAAATGGCAATCTTTTGTCCACAAACTCATCCTTTTGTTGGTCTGGAGATATTAATAGCAGCTGCCTGAAGTAGACCGTTATTCTCACGCCTTGTAATTTGTGGCATTGAGCAGTAAGCTTCAACTCTAAGTGTAGAATAGGCTTAAGTTTTTAACTGCTTTTCTCCCATTACCTGGCAATTTTTGGTCTCTCTGAGATGCACAATGAACATGCTTTCAAAGTGTCGCCTTTGTGCTCTGACCTTTCGTTCAGCAGTGCTTTTATCTATCTTTGTTGTGGTTTTTGAGAAGTCAAGTCTATTTAAAAAAAATGCAGTGCTATCCACCATTATTCTCGATGTTGAATTTATCTCGTTGGGAACTAACTTGGAGGAGGGATGAGGGGTGGCCTAAGGATGTAATCACATGCAATTAATGAAGGGATAGTAGACTTCGGTAACAAATTTCTTTTAGATTTATTCTCTAGATAATTAGAGAAATAGATAAGGATAGCTCTGCTTGGATAGAAGCATCGCCAGTAAACTGGAAATGCATGTACCAAGTGACTGTAGCTGACTTACCACTTCGACTATGGTGAAGAATTTAGATAACAATAGTATCAACTTTATGTAACTCTTAAACTGAGTATCCCATTGGCGCAAGTTGTGTACTACCATGTGGAGGATTGAGGTGGCTGTAGAGTGTCCACATCTAGACATGAGTGTATATGAGAGACATTATTAATGATCTTGATAATTTAGGATATGATAGTAGAGGACCAGCAAATGAATCTAAGATTAGAAATGACCCAGGTGATAATGCCGCAGAAACAACTAGAAATTTTGAAATTTGAGACGAGGCCGAAATGACTTGATCCTAGTGATAAATGATTTGGTGGTGTATCTACTTCAGATGACATAGTTTTGATTTGTGACGGATGGTGTTTTCCTAGGATCTGGAATTCTATTATATCATGTTTCCTAAATGTTGTCCTACACCTTTATTTCCATTCATTTGAAAAGAAATCACTCCTTCCTAAGCTATCACAGGCTAGCAAAACAAGTACAGTGTGTGGATATTCCGGACACTTCATTTGTTTGTTTGTTAAGTGTACCTTTCTTTTTCCCTCTTCTCACTCCTTGTTGTTGTAGGTTTTTGGTGCGTTTCAAACCATCCAAATGTCTCGTCCTTCTGCTTCATGGACTATTCATGTCATATGCAAGTGAGACATTTGGATGGTTTGAAACGCACTAAAAACCTACAACAACAAGGAGTGAGAAGAGGGAAAAAGAAAGGTACACTTAACAAACAAACAAATGAAAAATGTAAATTAGAATGGTAGAACTAGGAACATGAAGCCTCAATTGGCTGTAATAGCCAGCTCTTCAGACTATGTAGGTAATTCTGCTCAGTCAACCACCACTATATATTGGTAACATGCTGTAGTCAGCTGCCTTCCTGTCTTGCATTAGGGTGGCAGATGCGGGAACTTTCTGCTTGAGGGAGGTATAAAGCTGTTGGGCGACAGTGTTGTGTGCTGGGAGATCAGTCCCGCTCAGTGGTTTGCTGGAAGAAGGGAGAGAGAAGAGGTATCTAAAATATGAGGATGAAAGGGGATTAGGAATAGGATTTTTGTCTATTAAAATGGATGGGTTTTACTTAGAACATAAAATGTGTACTATTTACTTAATGTATATTCTTGTAAGCAATAGGGATAGGAGATTAAGTTTTAAAAAAGCAGCCCGGTATGATAGCCTCTTTTGCTCCAAACTTGAGCATATAGGCAGTGAGGCACATTGCACCTAGATGATTGCATTTTGGACCATTATTTCCTTACTAGAGTGGCATTTGATCTTTCCATTTTCAAGACTAGATTTTGGGCACATGCTATGCACGTCAGCAAAAGTAGAATTAGGTGTAAAATTAAATTAAAGAGGTTTTCTTTTACTTTTTTATAAGATTTTTTCTCTAATTCTGGATAATTCTAATGTTGAATGGGGAAAAAATCTCTCGTCTTCTTTTTGAGATAAGTATCATATTCTCTCACTCCAATAAATGTTGTTTTTTAATTTCAAAATTATTTTTATATTAAAAATCCCTAATTACTGTTCACTTTTTTTTGACACGTGGAAGTAAATATTATTAGCCTTTTGGGTACTATAACCTCATTTATTTCACTTCTTTTTGACATATGGAAGAGTGAACTTCATTTCTCTCTCTCTATATATAGAGATATAGACTTGTGTCATTCCGAAAGGATTCGAGGCCGAATCTTTCTATTCGAGGTCGAATCTTTCTCACTCAAATACAATCCTACGGCATCCGAATGCAAGATCCATTCCATTGAAGTTGATCTACATTATTTCAAGTAACTAAAAATCAAAAATCATGTATTTTGCATACTTTTTGCCTATCCATCAAGTAGGCGCAATATGGACGGCCGAAAATTACATATTGCTTAGATCTACGCCTTTAAACATACAAATTCTCGATCCGACCATTTCATCATGAACTAAACACTTAAAAACCCTCACACACTATTTTTTGTTAGATTTTAAATATTCTATACTGTTAAACTAACCAACTCACTATTTCATTTGTCCATTTTGCGCCTACTTGATAGATGAGCAAAAAATATTCAAAATACATGATTTTTGATTTTTAGTTACTTGAAATAATGTAAATCAATTTCAAGAGAATAGATCTTGCATTCAGATGTCATTTTCACTCAAATATATTGATAGATAGACTTGTATCATTCCGGAAGGATTCAAGGCTGAATCTTTCCTACTCAAATACAACCCTACGATATCCGAATGCAAGATCCATTTTGTTGAAGTTGATCTACATTATTTCAAATAAGTAAAAATAAAAATCATGTATTTTGAATACTTTTTGCCCAATCATCAGTAGGCACAAAATGGACGGCTGAAATAATGAATTGGTTAGTTTAACGGTGTAGAAAATTTGAAATCTAACAAAAAATGGTGTGTGAGGGTTTTTAAGTGTTTAGATCATGATGAAATGGTCGGATCGAGAATTTGTATGTCTAAAGGCGTAGATCTAAGCAATATGTTATTTTTCGGCCATCCATTTTACGCCTACTTGATGGATGGGCAAAAGTATTCAAAATACATGATTTTTTATTTTTAGATACTTGAAATAATGGAGATTAACTTCAATGGAATGGATCTTGCATTCAGATGTCATAGGGTTGTATTTGAGTGAGGAATGACACAAGTCTATCTCTCTCTATATATATAAAGAGAAACTTGGCTACTCCCGGAATGATTTGAGCATGAATTCTTTCTACTCAAGTTCAATGTTACAATATTTAAATACAAGATTCACTTTTTTAAATTGATCTACATTATTTAAAGCAATTAAAAACTAAAAATCAAGTATTTTGTAGTTTTCTTGTCCACGCATAGAGTAAGCACAAAATAGACGATTGAAAGTAGCATAATACTTCGATCTATGATTTAGACATACAAATTCTCAATCCGAATATTTGATCATGATCTAAACATTTAAAAACTCTTGCACACCAACTTTTGTTAGGTTTCAAATATTCTATACCGTTAAACTAACGAACTCACTATTTCGGCTGTTCATTTTCTGCCTACTTGATGAATAAACAAAAAATATTCAAAATACTTGAATTTTTTTTTAAAGCAATCTTAATAATGTACATCAACTCCAACAGAGTAGAACTTCAATTTGAATGGCTCAATATTGAATTTGAATGAGAAGAATTCATCTCCATATCATTCTCAAAAGACCAAAGTCTATTTCTCTCTCCCTATATATATATATATATATATATATATATATATATATATATATATATATATATATATATATATAAATATATAATAGAGAGAGAGAGAGAGAGAGAGAGAGAGAGAGAGAGAGAGAGATTTCTAGATATGTAACAATGATGAAGAAAGAGGTAAGTAACTTCATTTTTTTATTTAATAAATGCTATTTTTTATTTTAAGATTTTTTTTTAGATGGGGATAGATGTATGGCTAGATTTCAATATATATATTAAAGGTTTGCAAATGGATGGACAGATTTTGTTTGGTGTGACACGAACGTGAGTCACTCTCAAATTACAATTCCAACCAAAGGGGTTGTGGTTATAATGTAGAGATTTATCACGTGAAATCATATGTATTCTTTGAAATGCTTATAATATACTTGATTTTTGTTTAATTTATCCTCTGCTAGTGTTTCTCCAGTTCCCCATTGTGTGCTTGTTAATTTTCTACTTTTTGTGCTCTTGTATGTGTAAGCTTGTTTTTTCTACTAGTGTCCTCTTGTGTGTTTAAGCTTATTAAAATATATCATCTGTGCCTTTCTTTAAAGATTTTCACATTCTAAAAGAGTTACGGGGGTGCTGTTACTTGGTTATTTTAGCTTAAACTCCATGACCTTGGTGGTTTTAGCTCCATAACATCAAATCTATTCCATAATTCCCATTTTTTTCTGTCCTTACTTTCTTGAAGCAACTCCGTTATGAGATTGCAAGTATATCCTAATATTGTGAAAATATACTGGACCCACATGCATCTTTTTCTTTTGTTGTCTATACGCATATATCACTTGTGATGTGTCCTATTGATATTTTTGTTACTGTCTCTCTTCAAACTGATATGGCATGGATCTAAATTTGATGATAGAGATGATTCTTTGAAGTATTCCTAAAAAGAGGTTCGATCTTGCAGGCTATTACTGCTCTCAAGAAAGGAGCATATCTCCTCAAGTATGGACGCAGAGGGAAGCCCAAGTTTTGTCCATTCAGGCTGTCCAATGTAAGTTTAACCATGTCTGGGTACCTGAATTATTGTAACTGAAATGGTATAGCTATCTTATTTCCATATATTTTATCAGATCTTTGCCTTTTTATTTTATCAAAACTGTCGTTTGGCATTTCCATTGCTACTACATTCAAAAGTATTGCATATTCCAGACTTTTGTTTTGTTTTATTAATTTATAAACTCAGAGTTATGTTTTTTCCCTCTGTGTTCTGAATGCTTCAATTAGTAACTTCAACATAAATTCTTTCCTGGTCTTATGATATATACAGGTAGGCTTATATGTGTAGGTATGAGTGTTTATCTATGACATCTACAATATGTCAGACCTTTCATCCTAAGATATTTGTTATAGTTTCTGGTCTAATTACATGTTATGTAGTTTCTTACAACAACGGCTGCTTTTTATTTTTTGGCATTTTCAGGATGAATCCATACTAATTTGGTTCTCAGGCAAAGAGGAAAAACACCTCAAATTGAGTCATGTGTCCAGGATCATGCCTGGACAACGCACTGTAAGTTTCCAATTTATCATATCCATTCTTTAAGATAATCATCCACTGTTTAAATATATAACATTAAGTAAATGAATGGGAAAAACATTTGTGTCAACCACAGAGGAATGCAGTTAACAGCTGGCAACCAAAATTTGTGTCAACCACATTGTGAACTGCAAAGATTAATATGTTAAAACAGTTAAAATTTTAACTCTGTGGTAACCAAAAGTGCTCATCCTTTTTCTATTAAACTCTGTTCCTTTGTTTTAGTATATTAACAATTTCATGTATTTTTTTCCCTTTGATGTGTTTTTCTATTTACACGCATACTTACGATTCCACTCAGTTGTATATCTGCAGACTTATTATTTGCAACAGAAAGGTTATTTGATATTTATATACTTATTCTAGTTTTTTCTTTAAAATAATACTGAAGCTGCTGCATAACCTTCAACCATCCCCTTCCTGCGCCAATATCAGTGTTCCACATTGACCCTTGTGATATGTCTTGTGGTGGTATCCAAACTCAGTATTACCCTTATGCATTAATTATCCATCATTTTTCTTCTCAAATAGTGTTCCAGAATATGAGGTGATGCCTATGAAACTGAACACCTGCCAAGCATTTGTGCATGTTTTTGTTCCGCTTCTCTGATTGACGCGACAAATATATTTACTTATTTGATCTGGATCATATCCTTATGTATGCATTCAATAAACTGATTTTTCCTCAACTGCTTATTCTAACAATAAGGTAAATGATTGATCGGAAAATAATTTTTCTTTCTCAGGCAATTTTTCAGAGGTACCCGCGGCCTGAGAAGGAGTGCCAGTCATTTTCTCTTATATACAGCGATAGATCTCTTGACCTTGTAAGCATTTCTTTAATTTGAATATTTTTATATGGTCATTTTAATTTCTTTAGTTTGAATATTTTTCTTCATTTTCGTAATGCTTTTGGTGATCTAGGAACTGTGTTCAGCCTGTTGATCAATCTTCAGTCCTTTCAACTTAAACCTTTGTATGCAAATTTTGATGACACAGAATTTTTAATCTTATGAATTTTTCTCTCTCACTGATACCAGATATGTAAGGATAAAGATGAGGCTGAAGTCTGGTTTGCTGGTTTAAAAACAGTGATATCTCGCAACCATCACCGGAAATGGAGAACAGAATCAAGAAGTGATGGACTATCATCTGGAACAAATAGTCCAAGAACCTATACCGGAAGAAGTTCCCCTATAAGCTCTCCTTTTGGTAGCAGCGAGAGCATGCAGAAGGTGCCTCATAATCCCTACTAGTTTCCTTTATTTTCTTTTTCCTATAATCTTAGTTTCGTGTATCACTGCATATGGAGATTCTTATCGTTCATTCGTCTCAGGAGGGAAGTGATACTCTTCGGTTTCAAAGTCCATATGGAAGTCCCCCAAAGAATGGTTTGGATAAGTCATTTTCCGATGTCTTATATACAGTACCTCCTAAGGGTTTCTTCCCTTCGGACTCTGCTAGTGGTTCAATTCATTCCTTGTCATCTGGATGTTCGGATAGTATGAATGGGAATATGAGGGCCCCTACAATGGATGCATTTAGGGTAAGTTTATCAAGTGCTGTTAGTTCATCAAGTCAAGGTTCGGGCCATGATGATGGTGATGCCTTGGGGGATGTTTTCATATGGGAGAAGGAACTGGAGATGGAATTCTAGGTGGTGGGAGTAACAAAGCTGGAAGTTCTTCTTCTACTAAAATGGACTCTCTTATGCCAAAAGCTTTAGAATCTGCTGTAATACTTGATGTTCAGAATATTTCTTGTGGTGGAAGACATGCTGCTTTAGTTACTAAACAAGGGGATATCTACTCCTGGGGTGAGGAATCAGGAGGTAGGCTTGGGCATGGTGTAGATTCTGATGTTTCACAACCAAAGCTCATTGATTCTCTAGTCAATATGAACATTGAAATTGTAGCATGTGGGGAGTACCACAGTTGTGCTGTTACACTTTCCGGAGACCTTTACACATGGGGCGATGGGACCTTTGGGGTCCTTGGGCATGGAAATGAAGTAAGTCACTGGGTGCCAAAAAGAGTGAATGGACCTTTGGAGGGCATTCGTGTTTCATCAATCTCCTGTGGACCTTGGCATACAGCTGTCATAACCTCATCTGGGCAGCTGTTTACTTTTGGAGATGGAACTTTTGGAGTTCTTGGTCATGGAGATCGAAAAAGTATCTCGATACCCAGAGAAGTAGAATCTCTAAAGGGGTTACGAACAGTGCGGGCCGCATGTGGTGTTTGGCACACTGCTGCAGTTGTAGAAGTTTTGTCTGGAAATTCTAGTTCCAATAACTGTTCTTCAGGGAAGCTTTTTACATGGGGGGATGGGGATAAAGGTCGCCTCGGTCATGGTGATAAGGAACCGAAACTAGTCCCTACTTGTGTTGCTTCCTTAGTTGAGCCAAACTTTTGCCAGGTTGCATGTGGGCATAGCATGACGGTGGCTCTTACTACTTCAGGCCATGTTTACACAATGGGCAGTACTTTATATGGACAACTTGGAAATCCACAGGCAGATGGAAAGCTCCCGGTACGTGTTGAAGGAAAGCTCCTTAAAAATTTTGTCGAAGAGATATCATGTGGTGCTTATCATGTTGCAGTTCTGACTTCAAAAACTGAAGTGTACACTTGGGGTAAAGGAGCAAATGGCCGTTTAGGTCATGGGGATGGTAATGACAGAAGTGCCCCTTCATTGGTTGATGCTTTGAAAGATAAACAAGTCAGGAGTGTTGTTTGTGGTACTAATTTTACTGCAGCAATTTGTATTCATAAGTGGGTGTCTGGTGTGGACCAATCTCTGTGCTCTGGTTGCCGCCAGCCATTTAACTTTAAGAGAAAACGTCATAATTGCTACAATTGTGCACTTGTTTATTGTCATTCTTGTAGCAGTAAGAAATCTCTTAAGGCTTCCATGGCACCAAATCCTAACAAACCATATCGTGTGTGTGATGGCTGCTTTAACAAGCTAGGGAAGGCCTTGGAAACTGACTCCTCGTCTCATTCTTCACTTAATAGGAAGGGAAGCCTTATTCAGGGTTTTAGTGAGATGATTGAGGAGGACAAATTGGATTCTAGATCCCATGCACAAATATCTAGATTTTCATCGATGGAGTCCTTTAAGCATATGGATGGAAGATCAAAAAAAAGCAAGAAGTTTGAATTCAATAGCAGTCGTGTATCTCCAATCCCCAATGTAACCTCAAATAGGGGTGCTCTGAACATTTCAAAATCTTTAAATCCAGTATTTGGGTCATCAAAAAAATTCTTCTCGGCTTCTGTTCCTGGATCAAGAATTGTTTCCCGGGCAACATCACCCATATCAAGAAGAACCAGTCCCCACGTTCAACAACACCGACGCCAACTCTTGGAGGACTTACTTCTCCAAGGTTTGCTGTAGATGATGCGAAGAAGACAAATGACAGCCTGAGCCAAGAAGTTGTTCAGTTAAAGGCACAGGTAAATAATCTGCAACCCTTCCATTTTATGATTTAATCTACTTTGTTTTCTCTATTTCCATCATTTTCTATTGAGAAAGTTATAGATTGATAATCATGATGTGTTTTTGGTGCTTGTGAAGAACAGAAAATGCTGGCAGCATGTATTTTGCTCCAAACCTTAGTGTTCGTGAGTATAGGTTTCTCACATAGAAGTCAATGATTTCTCTCCAACCTTATAGTGTTCTTTGTATCTTCTTTTTCTTCCTCCCATCAAAATGGGGTTAGATATGGAACTTAACCCTGTAAAAAGAAGGCTCTACAAAAGATCTGATAAAATTCTATGTTCGGCTGTCTACTTGTTGCCAACTCTTAATTTTGGGGCCAAATTCCTGGTCAAAAGGAACCTTGGATGAGAGAGGCTTGCCACATGACCCTCCAAATTATCTTACTGAGATTCTTGAAGGATGGGAATTTTCTCGGAATTGTACCCATCTCTCTCAGGCTTGGTATAAACCAATGAGTCAAACAGAAAAAGAAATCCCATGAGCTTATTGGATTTAAGAGGTGGATATTATAGTTTATTTACATGAGTTGCTCCTTGGGGCATACTTCAACTGCATAACCAAAAATATTACTGGGATTGGAATTTAGTGTGCCTTGAGCTCAACTTTCCTTCAAATGTTGTGTTTGGTTATTGATCTTGATCACAAGAGCGATAAGGACTTGGGAACTGCGTGTACCAGACTAGTAGCTGAATTTTGAAACCAGAATGCTAAGCGATAGAGCTTGATCCATCCAACTTAGAGATAATGGGGTCCATGAGGTAGTATGTTCTTGTTGATTCTATTAATTATAAGCATAGTCACAAATTCAGCCTTCAGGGATTACTACTTGGCTGTGTTAGAACTCACAACTGTGAAGTTCACGGAAGACACTGTGAAAAGTCAATACATTCGCAATAGTTTGGAATAAATTAATGAGGAATAAATTAATGAATTAATTAATACAATATAACTGGTTCAGTGATAACAACTGGGGTTGGTTTATGGGAGGTCCCAAGATCAAGACCGAGCTACGGATTTTGTTAAAAGAACAGTAATATACTGATATGTTTTCTTATTTTGTAATATATTACAAGTTAAAAATCACAAAAATGAGCACAGTGCAGTGGTTAAGGTACAGTTGGCAAAACAGGTCAGGGTTTCAATTCCTGGAGTAGTTAACACTCTATTTTGAAGAGCTATAGTTTAATTTTGAAAAATTGAAAACAGAACATGTTATTTTTATGAATAATTTGTGGATTCATCCGTTACTTATACAGAAAACTTTGGCTGAAATTGACATGGGAATTATTCGCGGTCTTTCCAAATATTTACTAAGTATTATTATTACTTTTTTTTTTTTTTGGTTGGGTGGGTGGGCTCATTATCAGCTGATGCCTGGTTGTACATGTCTCCATTTTTCTAGATATTTCAAAAGGAAAGATTATTTTCTGATTGATAGAAGATGTCTCTCATTCTGAACATATTATGAATGTTGATCTAAGGAGTTGAAAACTTGTCTCATAAACTTCCCATTAACTGATAAGCATGGTACTGCAAACTTGGTCTTTAGTACCACAGAATTTTAAGTGAAACCTCTAGAACATTCTATTGCGGGGAGCTACTGTTTCTAATACTACAGAGAATAAGTGAAGCCAATAGTTGGCATGAATGAGTCTACTTGAGAACTTTGCTAATCCTAGGATGAAATCTATCAGTTGTGGTCTAATAGGAGTTTCCAAGCATGTTCATCTGAAAGATTAATAATGATATTGGAAGCTCATCAAAGGCCCAAATTGGGATTTGATCTCTTGGCTCTTTGGCTGGTATAGTGTCATATAGATGAGCACATCTCTTACAGTTTAGCTTATTATCTTACCTCTTCAGCAGAATATTTCCTCACAAGGTTGCTCCCTGTTGCATGAGTTTATATCTCACAATGAAAAAAGCTAGGGCTACTCATCTGCCACTTGCTCATAACTATCGAGTCTAGGGAATTGGACAAGGAAGCAAGGGTCAATGGAAGGTTGCCAACCGATCCTTACAAATTGTTCAAATCTTGTGGAGTTTTTTTTTACTTGGCCTTCTAGTCCATATAGGATCCCATTCCCTGGAAAAGGCTTGGAGGATGATCGTCAGATCCTGCAAAGATCTAACTACAAGTATGGTGGAAGAATGAGTACTTCAGCAATAATCTATAGCTAAGAAGAAGAAGCACATGAAAGTTTGTATCCCCGGAAGGGCATTTACTTGGATACTCCTAAGCTGAGCTGTTTGAAGGAAACCTCGAAGCATCCACCATGGACTTGTGTACAAATTATGGTATTTTCTCACCTTGTCAAGATCTAAATCGCCTATATTAAGGTAGCCCTTGATCTAAACCAACATGCCCTAGATTAGCAACCAACTAAAAACATAATTGATGTCCATTGCACATATAATGCACAGGGGAAAAAAGGCAATATCCAACAACCTAAATATAAATTACATCAACCTTGGCCTGCCTTTTCCCCCTAGCTTTGAGGTGCCTTTTTCACCAGTATGTTTAATGTCCTTGAACTTCACCTTCAATTATCATGCATACATCACAGTGCTAGATCAAATCAAGCTGCTACCAAAAGGTTTGTTTTAAGCTGGACTTGAAGGGTCTGCAGTTCGAATTAAACTTGATGAGATACAAGCCCAGGTGGGATTGAGTGTCTCGTATCCAATTGACATTAACATGGTGTACAAGATGGGTTTATTTCCGCGTGGAATAAAGAGAGACCAGTAAGTGGTTAGATATGTTGAGTCTTTAAACTGAAGACTCCAATAGGGGTTGCTCCTTTTGTGGCATATGCTTTTAGCTTCATAGCCATACCATCAGCTTAATTGGGTCCATTATCATTACAGTATCTATGTGAATATGGTAACCTTTTATAAGCATAAAAAATTGCAAGACATGTAATACCTAGCATCAAACTCAGGTACAATTTCAGGATAGTATATTGGACTTGATGAAAATTTAGTGATGAATGTCTTGTTGCAATATTTATTTCTGATGCAAGACTCGATGAATCTAGATAATGTTGTATTTGTGCACCTGGCACTAGATCACAAGTCTTTGAAGATCGACGCCTTTGTTTACGCTCTGGTTATGGTTAATCAATTTCCAGCTTGTGATGTTTCAAGGAGCTAGTTAGCCTCTGTGGCCCCAAACGGGTTCATGTTCGTATACACTTCCATGATGATGAGAGATTCTTAGCAAAACAGTATAAGCTCACCATGATCCATTCTTGCACCAATCATGCAACAACCGGATCGGTACATTGCCCATGTATACATCTAAATTACAGATGTTATCAATGTAATTGTCATTATCTCATCGTGGTCATGCACCACAATTGTCATTTCCTGCACTTGTGATCTTGTTTGTGCCTTAAAGTGTATGGAGAAACTGAAGGTCCGATATTCTGTGTTTATTGATATTGATTTGAGCTTCAAGTTGCTAAAATCTTTATCATGATTCATGACCAATATGACTTAAAGACTATTAGTGCTCTAAACTAGAATGTGTAGGCTCGTATTGGCACTGATCAAGCTGGTGCACCACTTATAGACCTTCCTAAAGGTTTACTCGTTTCCTGTAAGAGTGAATAACATGATGTTGCTGCTAGCTATATTTCTTACACAAGCTGTATCTGGTGAGAGGTGCAGCCTTTCAATCATTGTGAATTCATGTTTCATGTTAGCACACCTTTTCTACCATTTGCATCAATCTCACTAACAACGTCATCTTGATAAACATCTTAATATTCAACCAGTGATTTTTTTGTTTAATGGTGAAATCTACCCAAGTCAGACTATTTGTAATGTCATTGCTTGTCTGTATAATATACTAAAGATAAGAACAAATTTCTGTTCCCGAATTTAATACTTTTCACTTGCTTGTATTTTGATGATATTTGAATTTTTCACTTTAAGTCCTGTTCTTAATCTTTATAGATTGTATATTTACCTAATTCACTCCATAACCCTTGATTGCGAACCATTCTATACATTGTTGTTTGTGATATGTTCTGATGGGGGACGAACTCTAGGAAATCTCAACCTAGGGTTTCTCTCCCAAGATAGGGTTTGGGAATCTCTCCCTAGGGTTTCTCACCCGAAGCACACAGGCTACTCAAAATGCTCAAACAGCAATTTCATTATCATTCATTAACTGCAGAAAACAATAATAATCTCAGCTTTATATAGGCCTACAAAAAAATAACTCCCACCACAACCGATGTGGGATAATACCAACCAACAATAATAACAACTAAAACAAACTACAATAAGATAAGATAAGTCAACAACTAAATCAAACAAATCCTACTAAATGTCCCCATCATTTCCCCGGGGTTGGGGAAAACTCGACCCTGTCGAATGCAGATCTCAACTCTCAATCGGGCCATGGTGGTGGCCGTGGACCCAACATATATGCATCAAGGCTGAACCAAGGCGGTGTGGGTGGGACTGACTTCTGTGACAGATTTGTTATACAGGATGACAACTCAAGCAATGCACAGATAACAGAAAGAAACGCATCCTCAGGATGAGAACTGAATCAACTGTACTTCGCACCATGAATAGTCTGACCTCCTGTGACTCTGTGTCCTGTAGGAAGATCTGCAAGGGATCGTACAAGTCAAGTGATCTTTGGGATACTGACAACCTCATAGTTGGTGTGGATGTCATTAGCTCCATGGCAAGCTCCGCTGATAGATCTACTGAGTTCTTTACGAGAGGAAGAGGCTCTTCTATCTTTGGCTCTGGTTCGGGTTCATCAACTACTGGCTCTGGCCCTATCTTAGCTGCATTATCTTGTTCTGGCTCGTGCTCCAACTCAGCAACAACTTCTGACCCTGGCTCCTCGAGAACGTCAGGCTCGACAAGGGCTGAAGGCTCTAGATCTGTGTCTCTCTTTGCAGCCTGAATTGCTGCAAGTTTTTCTAGGGTTACCCGAATCTTAGTGCAGAGATCTGTGATTGACCGGCTCTCGGGCTCTTGCTCAACATTGGGCTCTTTATAGTCTGACTCAAATGAAGAAATGCGTGGAGCATAACGAGCGCGAAGAAAGTCTTGCAAGAGAAACCAATATCGACATAACTTATGATTGTTCTCTACCCAATAATATGGCTCTCCTACCAACTTCATTCGGGCATAGAGACACTTTTGCTCAGATGTCAGAGAAAAATAATTGAAGAAAGTTTCAAGATTGCTCTCCCAATCTTCATAACCGTAACGGTCATAAAAATCACGAAAAGTCGGCACAGCCGCATACATTTTCCATTCAACTTCCTTTGAATCACCATTAGTATGAATATATTGACCACAAAAATAAAATCCCATAAGGAAAATTTCAGTGCATAAGCTCAAAAATTACCCAAGAATCTCAAAGGCTCGAACTGGACCCAAATCGGACTGTTGCAGGACTTATAGCAGCATCAAATAGGGATTGTGAAGGTTGTCTCTGCTACTTGAATGCTTCGAAAATCTATCTAGTAACTCCGGGGCTCTGTCACGAACCCAATGCTTCAAACAGAGCTCAAAACAGACTCCGAACAGGCGAGCTTTGGGGTTTTTTTTGTGTGGGGGAAGATTTACAAGAACTGGGGGGTTACTGTTCATGTGAACAGTAAGCGGGGGTTTACTGTTCACATGAACAGTAATCGGCGGATTACTGTTCACGTGAACAGTAATCGGGTTACTGTTCACGTGAACAGTGATCTCAAAAATTTCTCTCTTTTTTTCCAGATCTAAGTTTTTTTTTTTCAAGAACTAGGGTTTTGGGAATTTGTGAAAGTTTTGGTGGAGAAAAAAAAGGTTTTTGTGGAAGTTAGGATTTTGTAGAAGTGAAAAAGACCAGGATTTAGCTCTGATACCAAAATGATGGGGGACGAACTCTAGGAAATCTCAACCTAGGGTTTCTCTCCCAAGATAGGGTTTGGGAATCTCTCCCTAGGGTTTCTCACCCGAAGCACACAGGCTACTCAAAATGCTCAAACAGCAATTTTCATTATTAATCATTAACTGCAGAAAATAATGGTAATCTCAGCCTTATATAGGCCTACAAAAAAATAACTCCCACCACAACCGATGTGGGATAATACCAACAAACAATAATAACAACTAAAACAAACTACAATAAGATAAGATAAGCTAACAACTAAATCAAATAAATCCTACTAGATGTCCCCATCATTCCCCCGGGGTTGGGGAAAACTCGACCCTGTCGAATGCAGATCTCAACTTTCAATCGGGTCATGGTGGTGGCCGTGGACCCAACATATATGCATCAAGGCTGAACCAAGGCGGTGTGGGTGGGACTGGCTTCTGTGACAGATCTGTTATACAGGATGACAACTCAAGCATTGCACAGGTAACAGAAAGAGACGCATCCTCCAGGATGAGAACTGAATCAACTGTACTTCGCACCATGAATAGTCTGACCTCCTGTGACTCTGTCTCATGTAAGAAGATCTGCAAAGTATCGTATAAGTCAAGTGATCTTTGGGACACTGACACCCTCATAGTTGGTGTGGATGTCATTAGCTCCATGATAAGTTCCACCGATAGATCTACTGAGTTCTTTACAAGAGGAAGAGGCTCTTCTATCTTTGGCTTTGGTTCGGGTTCATCAACAACTACTGGCTCTGGCCCTATCTTAGCTGCATTATCTTGTTCTGGCTCGTACTCCAACTCAGCAACAACTTCTAACCCTGGCTCCTCGAGAACGCCAGGCTCGACAAGGGCTGAAGGCTCTGGATCTGTGTCCCTCTTTGCAGCTCTAATACCAAAATGTGAACAGTAATCGGGGGTTTACCGTTCACATAAACAGTAATCGGCGGTTTACTGTTCACGTGAACAGTAATCGGGTTACTGTTCACGTGAACAGTAATAGGGTGATTACTGTTCACGGAACAGTAATCCCAAAAAATTTCTCTCTTTTTTCCAGATCTAAGTTTTTTTTTTAATTTTCAAGAACTAGGGTTTTGGGAATTTGTGAAAGTTTTGGTGGAGAAAAAAAAGGTTTTTGTGGAAGCTAGGATTTTGTGGAAGAAGTAAAAAAGACCAGGATTTAGCTCTGATACCAAAATGATGGGGGACGAACTCTAGGAAATCTCAACCTAGGATGTCCCCATCATGTTCAATCTTGACCACCAAAACTGGCGTCCCGATTAATAAAAACAGAGCATTGGTGACTAATTGATTCAGTGAGATCTTTTAGTATATTTAGCCCTAGTATTTAGCCTTTTCTCAAGACTTATTAGGATTTTTTTTTTTTTTTTGAGATTTACACGAGGGCTTAAAGTTTGGAGTTTGAACTTTGACTATTTAATTTAATAAGAATTATGATCATGTTTTTAATTAAAATTGTTTTCTTTTAATTTTTCTGAATAAGTATCAGAGATCATGGTGGCTTACAGATTAAAAGATGAAAGTCTCTATTTTCATAGTCAATAAATTTACATGTCTATAAATGTATACGTATGTCTCTTCGCTATCCACATTCACACAGATAATACTTGAGTGATCATCGGATGACCCTACCGAGTCCTCCCAAGTGTACAATGACCCCAAATACCAATCCGATTAAGTCCACCCCCTTTACAGTACAAACTATGGCATACCATGAATTTGGTAACACTGGTTCTCTATTTTACTTGAAGAAGATATCTAGGTTCTTGCCTTCATATGTTGGGTAAAATCTGTTGTTAAGAGGTTTGAACTATAAGCATAATGCCCTTATTTGACAGCAACATTTTATTTTTGAGATTAATATTGTACTTTCCGGTGTGTTGGATGCATGATACTTATAGAACTTGTTATACCATATCTGGATTTCTCTCATAAATTTTATCTGAGCATCCATGGAAAGTATGTACTTCATTGTAGGTGTTTCAAATTATAAAATAAAAACGAGAAGGTTGAAAACTTTATATTATGATTTTCATTATTTATATTTGTAGGTGGAAAATCTGACTCGGAAGGCCCAACTTCAAGAAGTTGAGTTGGAAAGGACAACTAAACAGCTGAAGGAGGCAATTGCAATTGCAGGGGAAGAAACTGCAAAGTGCAAAGCAGCGAAAGAAGTTATTAAATCACTTACAGCACAAGTAAGATGTTTTGTTATGAACTGCGATGATAACTTTAATTCTTTTCAGAGTCTTCTACCATTTGCAATTTACATCAAATGATAACCTTATGCAGTAAAACATGAATTGCGACAATAACCTTGATTCCTTTTCTTAGTTTCTACCATTTGCATTTTACATCAGACGTTAAGCTTCTTATGCGGAAAAACAAATGTGGACATTAAGTAAAAGGGAACTTGTACAAGAGCAAATTTTATCTTAACCGAAAACCACAGTTTAAGTAGCTTTTCCAGTTTTTCCATCTTTATTGAGTAGCTTAGAACTTGTATGGTCTTAGTTGAAAAAATAATAATTTATATGTGTTTGTGTAGAGAGAGTGAATGTGTGCGCGTGTGTGTGAGAGAGACATGAGCTAGGCAATGCTCGGAAGTATTAAGAATGCAGGTACTCCTATTTTGAATTGGTTAATTGATGTAAAACAACCTGGATCGCAATCACCTTCAAATCGGAAACTAGGGTGTTAAAATTTAAAATTTGGAAACAAGATAGAATTTCGGGTTTTCACCCCTTACCAGGACTTCACACCTAAAACTCACGAGCAAAGTAAACTCAAGAATCAAGAATTTAACTGAAATTTTGTGAAAATTTTAATCATTCAATAATCTTTTAAAAGAGAAGTTTAGTGGCCTTTTTATAGGCTTTACAAAGAGTTACTTCTATGAAATAACCGATATGATACTAAACACCCACATAAAAGAAAAAAAACTACTTAAGCAACTAACTATGATAAAACAAGGCTAAAACCAAAAGACTGCAGTATGCCGCTTTCTGGATCTGAAATAGACTTGATCGAACCGTCCTCTAAGCGATGTGATGTCCTCATCAATTCTCCCGGGGTGGGAAGAACTCAACCTTGTCGAGTGTGTGGTGGGAAGCTACTAACTACTGTGGTAATGCTCCGGTAGGTCAGAGTCAAGTTGTCGAAAGTCCTCAGTAATTCAAGAAATTTCTGAATCAGGTCTTCCTTTTCACTTGATAAGATAGCGTCGTGTTTCTTCGTCTACAAGATAGAATGTATATTTTCTACTGCATAAGATAATTTTGGAGGAAGTGAAGATAATTGGAGGCTCTAAGAAAAAGTCCTAGGTAGGCTCATCCACGAATGGATCAAAAGGGGTATCAAAAGTACCTCTATATGGAATCAAGTCCTTAACATTAAAAGTGTAACTGATGCAAAGTCCGATGGGAGATCCACCACATAAGCATTTAAATTAATCTTCTTGAGAATTCGAAATGTACTGCCCTTCGCGCGTGTAATTTTTTCACAGTTCTTGAAGGAAACCGCTCGGGTTTCAGACGGACCATCACATGATCACTGACATTAAATGTTCTTAATCTACGATGTAAATTAGCAGAAAGTCTATAATCAACATTATTATTTATTATCTTCTCCTTGATTTCTTCATGTAGTGCACGTATATGAGATGCAAATGCTGTTGCAGAGTCTGATACACTCTAAAATGATGCACGTATATGAGATGCAAATGTCGTTGCAGAGTCTGATACTCTAGAATGATGATGAGCCATGAGAACTAAATCAATTGGTTGCTTAGGTTTAAAGCTAGTTACCATCTCAAACAGATTAAGACATGTGGTCCTATTGACAGAACCATTGTATGCAAATTCGGTCATAGGAAAAATTAAATATCAAGTTTTCAAATTTTCCCAACAAAACACTTAAGGAGATTTCCTAAGGTTCTATTGACTACCTCGGTCTGCCCATCAGTTTGTGGATGAAACACTATCGAAAACTTCAGTTTGATCTCATCTTGTGCCACAGTGTTTGCCAGAAATATCTAACAAACTTAACGTCCCTATCAGACACCATGATTTTAGGCAACTCATGCAATTTGGCATCATGATCAAAGAAAAGAACAGCTACCCGGGTGCATCTAAGGTTTTAGATCATGGAATGAACTGATCCATTTTGGAGAATTTGTTAACCACTTCTAAGATAGAGTCATGTCTTTTCTATTTTTTTGACAACCCTAGTATAAAATCTAAGCTCACGTCTTGCCAGAGGCAACTAAGCACAGGGAGAAAAGTGTAAGGACTGGCAATCTATTTTTATTGTTTGGCCAGTTGACATGTGCAACACTGACCAATGATCTTAGCGACATCCCTCTTCAAGCTCGACCAGTAGAATCTCTGCTCAACAGTCTTAATCGTCTTGTTCTAGCCGAAGTATCCAGCCAGACCTTCAGCATGCATTTCCCAAGAGAGGAAATCTCTGAGGGCGTGCGGTAAATATATAGCTTACAGAACCTGAATAGATATCCGTCTTGTAACAGAAAATTGTTCATCTCTTGAACAGAACCATCCCGTAACGTAACATATATTTCTCCAAAGTCGGGCATGATTCATACTCATCTTTCAACCTCTTGAAACCAGTCACTTCTGCGCTTATAGCTACCAAAATTATAACATGTCGGCTGAGCGCATCAGCGACCTTGTTCTCAACTCCTTCCTTGTGTTTGAGGACAAATGTGTAATCCTAGAGGAATTTCACCCACTTGTGTCTCGCATTTAGCCTCATTTGGGAGTTGAGGTATTTCAGCGCTTCATGATCCAAATGCAATACAAACTCCTGCAGTAGCAGATAAGGTCTCTAGTAGCGCAAAGCCTGCACAATCGCATAATATTCATTGTCATACATGGAGTATCACTGTCAGGCATCAGTTACTTTCTCGCTGAAATAGGCAACAGGATGGTTCTCTTGACACAACACACTACCTATCGCTAGCCTTGATGCGTCACATGTTACTTCAAACGCTTTCGAAAAATCAGGAATACACATAACAAGGGTTTCGGTCATCATCCTCTTAATTTTCGTAAAAGCCTTGGTGGCGACAAGAGTCCGCTGAAATCCCTCACTCTTCAAATATTCAGTTATTGGTGCCATAATAGCGCTAAAGTTCTTTATGAACCGACGGTAGAAAGTAGTTAACATGTGAAAACTCCTGACTTCCCTAATTGTTTGGGGTTATGACACTCAGTGATTGCTTCCACCTTCTCAGGGTCCGCAGAAACTCCCCTCGGATGAAACTACAAATCCTAGAAAGATAACCTTGTATGTGCAAAAAGCACACTTCTTTGGGTTTGCATAAAACTTCTCGGTTTGGAGTGTGTGAAGGACTTGCCTCAGATAGTTCATGTGTTGCTCCTGAGTTCGGCTGTAAATCTACTTATCATCAAAGTACACCACTACGAATTTACCGATAAATGACCGAAACAATTGAGTCATTACTCTCGTAAAGGTGCTACGAGCATTGGACAGTCCAAAGGGCATAACCAATCATTCATAAACCCATCTTTGGTCTTAAAGGTAGTTTTCCATTCATCCCCTGCTTGAATTCTAATTTGGTGGTACACACTCTTAAGATCAATCTTGGAGAAGATTGTGGCACCTGACATCAAATCCAGCATATCATCAAGACGGAGAATTGAGAAATGATACTTGATAATGATCTTATTAATTGTGCGGCTATCCACACACATGTGCCAAATGCCATTCTTCTTTAGTGCCAAAAGTGCGGGAACTGTACATGGGCTCAAAACTTTCTTTAATGAATCATTTGTCATGTAATTTTTCTACCTGCCATTGTAACTCTGTGTTCTCAACTGGGTTCATCTTGTAATGGGGCAGGTTTGACAAAGTTGCTCCTGGGACTAAGTCAATAGCATGTTGAATGTCTTGCATTGGGGGCCAATCATCTGGTAGATAATTTGGAAGGACTTTGAAAAATTCTTCCCGTATAGGCTTAATGTGCCTTGGGATCTGCATTTCGGTCTCTGGCTCAGCTTCTCGAGCTACTAGTGCATAACAAGTCGAACCTTTATTCGAGCTCCTTTCAATTTAATCGTGACTAATCAAGTTCATTATCATCTTACCTTTGTCCTTATCACTCTTCTGCTCAGGAGCTAGTGCATCCACTTTTTTTTACCTTTATCAACCTTCTTTTATGGGGTTGGTGGTTTAGGCTGATTCGGCATTAGCTACACCTTCTTGCCATTATGAACGAATGAGCATTGGTTGGTACGTCCATATATGGTCACATCTAAGTCGAACAACCATGGTCGTCCCAAAATGATATGACCAATATCCATGGGGAGTAAGTCACACCATCTGTGTATGTGACAAACTGGATGGGAATTTGACATCTCCTGAACATCTATGGATGTAGCGTCGATCATGTAACCTTGTAGGGATTTGAATGCTTCACCCACCGGTTTCATTCCTAAGATGGTGATTAATTTCGACACAACAGTCTTGATGCAACTGCCACTATCAATTATCACCTTGTAACTCTTGTTCTCAATTTTTGTGTAGGTTTGAAATATGACAGTTCTTCTCCAATCGTTAATTTACTCGAGTTGCGCTAATGTGCACCTAACTATTCCTAATTGGGTTCTTTCTCCACTAGGAGTTAGGTTCATCACTCCCACAGTTCTAATGCAGCCATTGAATTCACACTCTTCTGTCGAGGCATCCGAGTCATCATCCTGCTGATGCACAACCACTTCTACATCATCTTCTTTTACATCTTCAATGGGAACTTCTACTAAGAGGTCTTGGTTTGACTCGGGCACTAATTGGCAAGGTGTCCATACTCTTGACGTCAATAGCATTGAGTCCGCGGGTTGACCTTTGCTGCTTCACTAACTATTTTCTCTCGAAGGTGATCAGTATTGCACTAGAAGACCCCGCTGGTTTGACGCTAGAAGAACTGGAGGCAGATTTGCTCGGGACAGAAATGGATAGGCTAAAGCTCGGCTTGTTAGTAGTTGCAGTCTTAGAGCTATCCCTAAAATCAGTTCGGTAGAAGTAGAATCTTCTAGACTCATCTAAATTGCTGACTAGCTGATACGTCTGCTCTAAAGTCGTGATACCTCGAGCGATGAGCTCTCGATCCCTAAGACCTGACCTAAATCTGGATAGGGTCTGTTCGAGAGACTCAAACTCGATTGCACCACACCGATTCAAATATTTCTCAAACTTAGCGATATAATTGGTGGCCAATTTGTTTTCTTAAGTCAATCTATTCCCCTTGTGATGAGGACATCATGCCAGTTGCCAGTTGTTTTTCATTCCTTAGTTTATTTTGAGTTATTGTGTTTTGTCTGTTTTGCTTTTAGTCCCACATCGGTTGTGATGGAAAAGTTTGCCTTGTAGAAGCTTATTTAAAGAGGCTCAACTCAATGAATAAGATAGATAATGAATAAATAAAAAAATTTCACTTAGATTCTCTTGAGGGCGCTCTTGAGTTTTGGGTACGTAGCCCATGGTGTAAGGGGTGCGAAGTCTGCGTAAGGGGTGCGAAACCCACATCTATCTGGTTTTTTTCTAAACCATAATCCCTCTTTGCTAGTTCTTCAATTCAAAACCCTAATTTTTCAGTTTTTAATTTGAAGGCGATGCGATCCTCTCTCGTTTTACATCAATTTGGTATCAGAGCTTTGATCCTAATCCCTTTCGAATTCTTCCCTTTCCCGAACCCTAGATCTAGATCCCTAGATCTACTTTGAAAAAATAAAAAAATAATTTTTTTTGTTGTTCTGATTACTGTTCACGTGAACAGTACCCGCCCGGTTACTGTTCCGCCTGATTACTGTTCATCTCCCCTCCAAACCCAAAACTCGTTCGTTTTGGAGCTCGTTTCGGTCCCATTCGGAGTCCGATTCGAATTTCGTTTGAAGTGTTGGGTGCGTGACTGAGCCCCGGAGCCACTACAAAGATTTCAGAGCACTTGAGCAGGAGATCTGACTTTCACGAGCCCGTATTTGGCACCAGTATTGTCCCAACAGTAGAAAATCAACGTTTCTGGCCACATTTTTCAGCCTGATTTGAATCCAATTCGAGCCATCGAGTTTATTGGGTAACCTCTGATTTTTATGCACTGAGTTTTATTCATAGGGTTTTACTTTTGTGGCAAATATATTTATACTGATGGGGATGAGAAGGAGGTTGAAAGGGACATGCATGCAGTTCTCCCGTTTCGAGGGTTTGATGATCAGGATGGGTATGAAAAGTGAGAAAACCATCTTGAGAATTTCTTCAGATATTTCTCCTAAGTGCGACTATGCTCAAATGAAGCTGGCTGGAGAAGTTTATTGGTGGTGGGAAGGCAGTCATATCGACTGTCGGGATTGACTTATCTTACAAAAGCTTCTTCATACTCGGTATTCTCTACCATGGTTCAAAGACTCGGCCGAGTCGGAGACGAGTCGGCCGAGTCGGAGACGTCTCGGCCCGCTCCGAGACGAGTCCGAGTCACGAGTCGGTCGGCTCAACTCAGAAGAGACTGACTCGGCCGAGAATCGGAGTTGACTCGGACGACTTGGCGGATTCACGGCCGAATCGGTCGTGACTCGACCGTGTCGACTCTGATTCTCGACCGAAATGTATATTCACCTGTGACGAACGGGTATAAAGAAAAAAAAGAAAAAAAAACTTACATCTCTCTCGCTCAGATCTGGAGATCGCCGCCACTGCCCGATCGTCGCAATTCAATGTGAAAATAACTATATTAGCATGAATTTATGAATGTAGTTTGTGCAATTTACTATATTGTGCATGTATTTTGATATGATTCTACCAACGACGTGTGTATTTATGCTTTCGCTTTATGTTTTGTGTGCTAAGTAATATTTTTAGACATGTGATACATGTATGTGGATGTCCATATTTTTTTAAGATTTTTCGTGATTTTTTCAGAATTTTTTGAGCTTTCTATGTAGCGTTTTGCGTGTATCACCCGAGACTGATCCGAGTCGCCGAGACCGATCTGTCTCAGTGCCCGCCGAGTCGGCGGTCGAGACTGCGACTGTGAACGATGTTCTCTACACCTTGAGGGGCACAATTTAGCGATCTGGTCACTGAATGTAAGAAGATTCTCGCTGGCATGGTGAAGATGCTAGAAAGTAAGGTGGTATAGGTCATTGAATATCCAGAACTAGAGCCAAAAATTGATGATAAGCCAGACTCAAGACCAGAGTTGATGAGTTGGCACCACTGCAAGAAGAGATTTCCTCCCGGTCTACAGAAGTTTAAGAGCTCCCTAATGAGATTCTTATAGATCTTCCATCAGAGCCTACTATGGAGCTAGTACCATCTTTGACAGTTATGAAGACCTCATTATTATTAAGACCATCTGATGAGTATGACCCCTTGCAGTTATGTCTACAGGAGATATGTTCACAGGAGATCAGGCTACTTTGATGTCAAGTGCAGTCGGTTCAGTTTTCATCATAGATGATGTGCCTCAGTCTGCTATCGGTGCCTTGATTGAACTGCCATCTTTTATCGATCTGACACGGAGACCAGTTTCACCTCCACCACCTTAGTCTCGATGTGATGCATTAGAGCTGATTTTTCAACCACCGCCTTGGCTCGATTGAGATGCTTCGTGAGGGGAGTCCTCACTCAACAGGGTCGAGTTTTTCCCACCCTAGGGGAAATGATGAGGACATCACGTCAGTTGTCAGTTGTTTTTCATTCCTTTGTTTATTTTGAGTTATTGTGTTTGTCTGTTTTGCTTTTACTCCCACATCGGTTGTGATGGGGAAGTTCGTCTTGTAAAAGCTTATTTAAAGAGGCTCAACTCAATGAATAAAATAGAAAAAGAATAAATAAAAACTTTTCAGTTAGATTTCCTTGAGGGTGCTCTTGAGTTTTGGGTGTGAAGCCCGTGGTACAAGGGGTGTGAAACCCACGTAAGGGGTGCGAAGCCCACATCTATCCAGTTCTTTTCTAAACCCTAATCTCTCTTTTCTAGTTCTTCAATTCAAAACCCTAGTTTTTCAGTTTTTAATTCGAAGGTGATTGCAATCTTCTCCCGTTTACATCACTTTGTCCAGTAATTGTTGACTGAAAGATGGTGAACCGTACTTTTTCTTTCATACCCTCCCAAGTATCTTCTCTTCTATATCTGATAATCCTCTCAAGGTTTTTCCAATATTGTCCGACTTGTCCCGTTAGTTTCATCATGACAATTCGAATTTTTCCAAACTCGAACACGTCATGCCAACGAAAGTAGCGGTCCATAATCAACTGTCAGTCTGTATGACCCTGAGGATCTAATCGTCTGTCGAAGGAAGGAGAATCGACTTTTACGCTTTTGATATATTGGGCATCTGTGTCAGTTCTATTGTAGGGTGGAACTCGCTCGCACCTGGGTGATCTACTATCGTTTCGAGACTCCTCCATGATTCTCCTTCGATTTGTTTCTAATCTTTCAAGTCGTGTGGCTAAACCTCTATAATTGGCATCAGTCTGGTCTCTAAACTCTTGTAGCCATCGGTCCATCTGATCCATTCTATCAATGAGTATGTTAAGTGTATCCTCCAGGCTAGTATCCATTGGTGTAGAGGACTTTCCTACAGAAAAAATTCTACCACTTCTAGTTGGCATGCACGATCCCAATTAATCCAAAATGTAAATTAATGTATGCTATGCAGGAGGAATCAGAGATTAGATCAATGACAAATGATATCAATTCTAAGCTTTGTAGATTAACACGTGATTAAAAAATATATAACGTAGAGATAGTGATAAAATACACGTGCTAACACAGTCAATTTCAAATCAGATCAAGTGATCACAAATTCAAGTTAATTAAGTTGCACACTTAATGTCAATTTAGATTTCCACTTAGGGCGTGTTTGGATCCATGAAAGTGGGAGGAAAGTGGGAAGTGGGAAGTGGGAGTGAAAAATGAGAAAATATAGTGAGAAATTGAGATTTGTGAAAATAAGTTTCCTGGTGTTTAGCTGTATGTGAAAGTGTAAGTGGAAAATATATTGTGTTTTTCGGTGTTTGGCTAGTAATGTAAAAGTGGAAAAGTGGACCACAAATTTGACCACAAAATAATATTAAATTAAAATATTATTTCTGGAGTGACATTTTTGAACTGTAATTAGACTGCAAGTGGGATTTAGATGACATCAAATTTAATGCATTAAGTTACAACTTATTACAAGTGAGATTTATATAACCACAAAATTAACTGTAATATCTTGAAAGTGAGAAAATGGTAGTGTAAAAAGGAAAAGAAAGAAAGAAAAAGAAAAAGGGGTTTTTTCATTTCTCATTTCCGGTTCAAAATAAATAAGGAAAGTGGGAAATGAGTTTTCTAACTTCTCATTTTCCTCCCACTTTTATTAATCTAAACACGCGCTTAAGGTTAGAATCACACAATCTCACTATTTAGTGAGTAGTAGTCAACAAGTTCTATCTTGCGACAGATTGGAAGAGCTAGCTATCTTAATTAAATGGCATAAATAACTGAACAGAAACTTCAACGATTACCTGGGCGGCAACCAAAGCTCAAACATGTATGTGACTACTGTAGGCACGTAGTACTAATCGTCACGAATCTGCTGCTTCAAAACGACTCGATTCGGACTTGAAATAAGCTCGGAATGGCCTCCGAAAGTTAGAACTAGATCTAAACTGAGTTGGCTCACTTGGGTCGACTCAGCCAAGTTGACTCAGTCGGGCTTGGCTTGATCTGGGCTTAGTCTGGATCAGGCCGGTTCGGTTAAAGCTCGGTCTGGTTAACTCGGCCTGGGTTGGTTCAAGTAAACCAAGTGATGGACTAATAGCTTCGGGTCGGGTTCGGTCAAAGGATATGATCCGACCCAATAACTTTAACCCACTTGAGAATTGAATCGGGTCTGATAAATCCAATCCATAACCCAAATCCAAAGCTGATCTTCCCCGATCAATCTTAGGGCTTCGACGGCGACGGATCTGGAAGTGGCGATCGATGTTGGCGAGAGCAGAGGGAGCAGACGGCGGCGGTGGCGACCTCCGACGTGGACCTCGTCAGCGCAATCTGGAGAACTCCTCGGCGACGGGGGCGGCAAGGATTAACGCTTCGTCAGATCCGATCGGCAGAGAGGACGGGGACTTCAGAGAAATGTCGGTAGCGGTTTGATGGAGATGGTGGTGGTAGCGGATCTGTCTATTTAATGTCAGTGATGGGGGTGGTTTTCGATGGAGATGAGGAGGATGGGTTGCGATCGATGGGGATGGTGTGGTGATGATGACGATGATGATGGGGCTTGATGGTAGTGGTGAGCGGCGGATGGCGGCGGAGAGGCCGCCGGAGGAGGGGGATGACCCTAGGGTTAGGGTTTTGAAGGGGAATCAGGGTGGAAGGGAAGAAGAAGATGAACATTAACCGTTGTAATTTTTTTAATTTCGTTTTCTTTTGTCTTTCTTTTGCTTTTCTGATTTCTTTTTCTTTTTTGAAGTAGATCTAGGGTTTGAAAGGGATGGAGAAAAATCTGGAAGGAGATTGAGACCTAAGCTCTGATTTCAAAACGATGTAAAATAACATAGATCGCAATCACCTTCAAATCGGAAACTACGTTTTTAAAATTTGAAATTTGAAAACAAGATAGAATTTCGGATTTTCACCCCTTACACATGCTTCACACCCAAAACTCAAGAGCAAAGTAAACTTAAGAATTTAACTGAAAATTTATGAAAATTTTAATCATTCAATAATCTTTTCAAAGAGAAGTATAGTCGCCTTTTTATAGGCTTTACAAAAAAGTACTTCTAGAAAATAATCGATGTGGTACTAAACGCTCACATAATAAAAAAACAACTAAAGCAACTAAGATAAAATAAGGTTAAAATCAAAGGACTGCAGTACGCCGCTTTCTGGATCTGAAATAGACTCGATCGAACTGTCTTCTAAGCGGTGTGATATCCTCATCATTAATACACCACTCAAATTAAAGATCCACACTGTAGATGTGATCTACTACCCATGTTAAAAACAAACTTAAATTTTTTCGTTATGATTACCCATTAATCAAAGTGGTCTCAAATTTGAGCAATTTTAGGTCTTTCAAAAATGTTGATTATTTGGTCACTTGATGCATAGGCCAGATGATCAAGTCAGGTTGCCCCTAGGAATCCATATGATCAAGTTCGACCCTAGGAAGTATCTATTCTTCTACTTCATATACCAGCGCATTATGATTGTCTTTCTCTCTATTGTGTTTATAGTTTAGGATCATACGATTCATACCTGAATTCAGTATGTTATATTCATTTCATACACCCTAACACAGTTGCATCAAAACTGTTGTTAGCAAAACTCTGTTTCTGACTTGTTTTATATATAAAAAAGGTGTTTTGTTGCCTCTACGTTTAAAGAAGAAAGTGAGCCCAAAAAAAAAAAAATCCTACTTTTGACAAAATGTTTTTTGACGTGATGAAGAGCTGTCAAAATCAATTGAATTTTCTATTATATTTATCTAACTCGTATTAGCGTATATGACAGACTATAATGGAAAAATGTTGTCAAAATCTTGTTTTGTATAAAATTGTAATAAGTTTAAATATGTTTTGATATAAAAAGTGAGATACATCCAGCTAGTCCATAGTAAGTCGAAGAGATAAGACCTATTCTTTTTCCAAAGTCATAAAAATATATGTAGGTTAAAGTTTTATTATAATGTAATCATTACATGTTATTTTATTATTAAATATTTGGATTTTTTATGCAGACATATCTATGTATGTATGTATGTAAATGTGCAATTTCTCTTATAATTTTTATATTTTCTAGTGTCATATGATTGTGTCCATGTATCTGACTTTTTAAGGAATTGTTGTGTCGCTTGTCCGTGTCCGTGTCATACCCGTCTCGTGTGTGTCCATGCTTCTTAGATTTTAACCAAGGACTTTGTATGTTGTGAAAAACTTAATTCACTTCAGTGTGAGTTTACATGTTTATTTATATTTTATACCATGAATGCCTTGAAGTTTTTACATGATAAAGGTCAAGTATTCATAGCATACTGATAATGTGAAGCAAGTGCCACTGTAGCATAGTGGTAAAATCTTTTTGGTAGTGGCAAGAGGTATGGGGTTCAAATCTGGCTTGCATTAGACTACAACCTATATTTCAAAAAAAAAAAATATTGTTAATGTGAACTCAAGAGAGGTGGAGCTGAAACCAGCTGTCCTCAACATTTACCGTTCCATTAAGATTTAAGAACCAGATAGTTACTTCAAGTTAAAAGATTGCTGGAACAGAAGTATCGCTATGTTTTTTAACATATTAAGCTGAGAATCATCTTGATAATTTTGGTGTCTCTTCTCCAGCAGCTGTTAAGGATACAGACACTTAGAAGGTCATATTATTTTATATATCTTAAAATTTGTGTTGCCTGTTCATCTAATCCAGAATCACACGAGTTTGTAAATTCCATGCACATTCAACATCTTTTGATGATCTTTGTATTGCATGTTTGCTCCCAATCCTTAACTCAGCATTATCAAAACAGATACAATTCAAAACCATCGTTTTTTATTGAAACTTTTTGTTGTTAGTTACTTAGTTTTAATAATTTCATCAAGTGCCTGAAATCCCTTATTTATGTGTGAAAATAGTTGAAGGACATGGCAGAAAGGCTACCTGGAGGAGCGGCCAGAAACAGTGGCAAACTCCCTTCTTTGGCATCCTTAAGTACTAGTTCTGCTTCAAGTGATTTCTCTGTTTCAGCTATTGATCAAATGAGTAATTTGATCACTTCCCATGAGCCAGACTCAAATGGTGGTCCAAATGGAGTTATAGCAAATGGACCTAGTTCCAATGGCCACCACCGGAACAGATTGGGTGGTGGTCATTCAGAAGTAGCAAGGAATGGAAGCAAACCACCAGATGCGGACCCGAATCAAGAGTCTGAATGGGTTGAGCAGGACGAGCCAGGTGTTTATATTACACTCACTTCTTTACCTGGTGGTGCAAAAGACCTCAAGCGAGTTAGATTCAGGTATGTTTAAAGCATCTTCATTTCTAAGTTTAACTTGTCCATTTGAAAGGAGTCATGGAATTATAGAAGCAATAATTTCAGTGAAATTTTAGGATAGATTTAGAACATGATTTCGTGTTATTTCCATTAATCTATAATGAATATAAATGTTAGGAAAGAAGAATGATTTTTCACTTCCAAGGAACCCTAAAGCTTCTACAATCTTTTGAACTGTGGGTCTATTCTTTTACCAGTTGACATGCCTGACAAGCCTTGGCACTTGAAAAGGAAAGAAAGAGGATTTCCTTGTGTCAGCCTCAACCCTCAACCCTGGCATAGGGCTCTATAGATATTTTATGGGCATCCAGACACTAGTGATGGAATCATGTCGACAAGTGCTGTTCACTTATACTAATTTCACACTATTTCTTTCTACATTATATGCTAAGAACACTAATAAAATTACCATTCAATAGCCAATCTAATCTAGTGATTATTGCATTTCAGCAGTATCTTTCACTTTCATTTTATATGTCAAAGTTCATGTGTCTGTTTTCTCGAGATTGTTAAATGTAAAACAATTTGAAGGCACTTCTGGATGTTAGGGATACTTGGTAAGGATGTACTGTGACTTTTCTCTATATTGTGATGTTTTGTTGATTTCACTGCTCTTCTCCTGCCCTATTTTCTTTGAAACAAACATGAAAATGTCAAAAAAAAAACTTGAAAATGTAACAGGAGAGCCCATATTTCCACAACTTTCCGCCCCTACAAAACAAATGGAGCATTACTGAAAAGAATGTTTTTTTTGCAAGTTTCAAACATATTTGGACACAATCCCTGTTTCCACTGGGTTGTGCCCGGCCCAAGATAAAGGGGCCAAGAGCTGCCATGGGCATAATGTGGGCATCAGACCAATGAAGGTCATCCAGATTCATTTCAAGAGAATCAAATGACATTAGGTAGTCTAAATGCAAAGACGATGAAGAGAGAAGGGTGGAGAAGCATATAAGATTGGTCTCAGAAAAAGTACAAAGGAGCATCAAGTCAAAATTGTCATTTTGTGGGCATGCGAAGAATGTCAAGTTGGCATCTCTCCATAGGTACAGTAAATCCCCAGCTGCACAATCTTCTCACAGTGGGTCACACCCAGGTGCAGCCCGGGCAGAGCTCTGGTGCAGCTCTTGGCTCAGCCTGAAAACTAGATGGAGTTTGGGTTAGCCTGAAAACTAGATGGAGTCATGGACCCAAGAAATTTGTTCTGAGCCAATTGTGTTAAATAATTCATAAAGCCGTGTCTCTCATAGACATGTTTGAGTTTATCTCCAGGTATATATTTTTCTTTTTTTTCCCCTTAAAAAGGCCACACTTGATATGTTTTGCTAAATTCAAAAACATTTATCATTTATATGCATAAATTCATAAACTTTAATGCCACCGTCCATGCATAACACATGTTTATAATGTAAACTATTGGTTGCCTATATTGAAGGCCAAAGAAACCAAACATATGCTATGTCTGGCAGCAATGCATGAACTAACTCTAGCATAAACCAATCACTTTCTGAATGGAATGGCTTGCTGGATATCTACTTCATTCAGGTTGCATGTCACCCCCTGAACAAATCTGTGCAGTTTATTAGGTTTCTGTATTTTACTCCAAAAGAAAAAAAAAAAATGTTTCTATATAAATTTAAATCATGACCATCCTGTTGGCTAATCAAATGCTTGCATAGAAAGTTAAATTATTATCATCTTTTTTTTCAATCAAATGTTGTGTCACAATACTTCTAAAATGTTCCATAAATCAAATATCAGCTGGTCTTTTCTTATGAGATCCGTCAATTAAAATTTCATTAGTCTTGATGCTGACTGCTATCATTTTCCATTTCTTACCGGGTATCTAATTGAACTTCCGAACAGTCGAAAGAGGTTCAGTGAGAAGCAAGCAGAGCAATGGTGGGCTGAGAACAGAGCAAGGGTTTACGAGCGGTACAATGTCCGAATGGTCGACAACAGATCTGCTTCCGGAGTTGGAAATGAATAATGCATCTGACTCCAGAAAGGTTGGAATATTCTTTTAACCTTCTGTTTTTCCCCACTTAAAGTTGTGGGTTTTTTTCTTGGTTTTCTTTATTTTTTTCTGTCCTATTGGAGCCAAGCCGCAATCATGAGCTAGCCCTTACTAATCAAGTTTGTTGTAAATGTGGGTTTTATTTTATTTAGGCCTGGAAAAAGAATTGGTGGGCTGTGGTATAAAGGAATGTGAGTTGGGGTTTCTTGATGATTTTTTTCTCTTTTTCTTTTTCCTACCTTCGATGGAAGATAGATTGGGTTTGGGCCAAACCCGAGAAATGTATATTGATGGTAGCCAGCTCGTTATATCTTGCCTTGTAAATTCATGAACATTCATGTTCTCTCTATCCTTGCATCTCTCTCTCTCTCTCTCTCTTCTGTCTCCCTTCACACTCTCTTTTCTGAAATATAGTTTGCATCAATATTCTGCCTTGTAAAGTTCATGAGCAAACATGCTTCTAGCAGAGGTTAGCGTATCTCATTCCTTCTCTTTTACCATTTCTCTTATATATACAAGTTATATTGGGGTTTTTTTTAATCATGAACCGATAAATCTTATATAAATTATATTTAGTGGAGGAGAGAGAATTTATCTAGAACAACAAGTGAACTAAATCTAGAACAACAAGTTAACTACACAGAAGTATACAAATCCATTCTGTCTTTTAATATTTTAATATCTGGTATATAATGAAGAAGCCACTTATTTTGTCATGATGTTTTCCTTGTTTCAAGTTTTCCTGCACAGAAAGTCATAAATTTTTTGTGATAGGCCGGGCACAAATGCTTTAGATTGCCATAGATAAAGAGGTGTAAGAACCCCAGTTGCACACGACTCTGACCTGTTCTCCAAACAAGAAAAGAAAGAAAAGAGAAAAAAGAAAGAAAAGGAAGGATATATTCTAGTTAAATACAAACTATAAAGTCTATATCAAAACTGAAAAAGACGGAGAGAATTTATTAATAGTTTTCTCTTTTTTTTTTCCTCTCCTATTTTTGCATAATTATCAATTTAGAAATATATAATTTGCAAGTATGATGGAAGTATTGGAGGTAATTGATGTTGATTCACAAGAGAACTTCTTGAAGAGTTGTTAAGGCATGGTGGTTATTTATAGTTAATGGATACACTAAAAATTTCTAGAATGAAAAATTATGGTGACACTTACCGTATTTTGATATATCTAAAGAATGCATTAGCTCATGAGACAGTAGCTTGAATTGAAGGATATTGTGCTGTCAATCAAATTTATACTAATGTATAAGTGATATTGCATTTTTACTCGAGGCAACCTTATGTCATGAAAAATCAAGAAAAATAGTGAAAGCAAGAAAGTGTCACAGCTAGATTCAATATATATATATATATATATATATATATATATATATATATATATATATATATATATATATATATATATATATGAGAAAAATGTATATCAGCCCGCGGGCTGAGAGTATTCTCTCAGCCTGCGGTGACGTGGCTCAATTTGTCACCTCACTGACTTGCGGCCCGCTTTTAGGTAGAAATTAAATTACCAAATACCCCTTATGATAACTTTTCCTTATTGTTTATTATTATTTTTCCCCCCTTTTATTTTTGCCGCTCTTTATATGATATAAATTACTTTTCACCCTATTTCCTGACCTCTTTTTGAAAGATCTAGTTTCACCTTTTCAGTCTGCGATAAACTTTTTTCTGAAAATATAAAATCTTTTGAGATCAATTTTTTTCTGCAAAATTTTTAATGTCGACGTCTGAGCAGTATACCGGCGATCTTAATATGGAAGATATTGCATCTGGTTCTACTTTCTCTCAGAATATTGAAAATCTTGAAGGGTTGACATCTCTGCATGCCGATCAACAGGTTTTAATTGTTTATATCTATTTTAAAAACAATTTCTTAAATATTTAATGTTTTCTCTTTAGACTATGAGGTACTGCGACCGTTTTAATATTCGGTCGCAATCTTATTTGAAAATAATCTCCGGCTGTGAATTCTTTTTTCTAGGGTATGCGTCTTAGGTCGCAGTCTTTAGTAAGGAGTAATATATATTTCTTCACATACGGATAACTGCGACTTAGGTCATAGTCTTTAGTAAGGAGTAATATAGATTTCTTCACATGCGGATAACTGCGACTTAGATCGCAGTCTTTAGTAAGGAATAATATAGATTTATTCACATACTGATTACTGCGACTTAGGTCGCAGTCTTCAATAAGGAGTATTATAGATTTCATGCCGTATGTGAAATCTTATTTTTATTTACTGCGACTTAGGTCGTAGTCTTTAGTAAGAAGTAATATAGATTTCTTCTCATACGGATAACTGCGACCTTGGTCGCAACAGCTGATAAGAAGTAAATTGTTTTCATCTCTTATGCGACCTTGGTCGGATTTATATAACTTATATTTTAGAATACAGTGATATCTAAAAAATATTTATATTCATTTAATTCGTGTAAATTCTTTTTGTAGGATATGAATGCACATGCAGAAATGTCTGGAAGCTCAGATAAGTTTATAGGGAAACAGTTCCTGTCGCATATGGAAGCATACAATTTCTACAATTGTTTTGTAAGGAATAGAGGTTTTAGCGTGAGAAGAAAAAGTACAGATAAGTCACGGAAGCCTCCTCATGAGATTATTTGCAGAAGATTTTGCTGCAACAAGGAAGGGCTGAAGAAGTTGTGTGACAAAAGACAAGAGGGGCTTACAGTGCATCGTCGAGTTAACACTAGAGTATCTTGTCCTGCTGAGATGCATATCCGTCTTCGTTTATTTTTGGACTCAAGTCGATATTGGGTTATCACAAAATTTGTTGATACTCATTCACATGAATTGTCTAGCCCGGATAAGGTACATCACCATTACTCTCACCAGACTCATCGTTCAACAATTAGCAGAAGCATTATGAGCAATCTGGTTGATGTTGGAATGCGGCCTTCAAATATTTCCCGCGTTGTTAATGCAATGAGCCAGGGAGAAGGCTGTGAAGATGTGCGCCCTCAACAAGTTATTGATTTCACTCGTCAACGTAGAAATAACTGCGGTCAAGAGTTTATTGCTATTATCAAATATTTTCAAGAGAAAGCCGAGACCGATCCAGAATTCTTCTTTTCAAGTGAAGTTGATAACGCGGGCACACTTAGAAGCATTTTTTGGGCTGATGGAAGAGCTATTTCCTCGTATCTGAGCTTCTGTGATGTGATCGTTTTTGACACCACATACAGGACTAATCACTTGAGCTTGCCATTTGCTCCATTCACTGGAGTAAATCATCACCGGCAGTCAATTTTGTTCGGCTGTGCAATGCTTGCTGATGAGCAGAGGGATACTTTTGTTTGGTTATTCCAAAAATGGCTCAAGTGCATGCATGGAGTTGAACCGAAGCTGATTATTACTGATCAGGATGCCCAGATTGGTGAGGCCATCAAGATTGTTTTCCTGACGTCTCGGCACCGTTACTGTTTCTGGCATGTACGGAAACATATTGCCGAGCAACAAATCCCAATGGCTAACAAGTATGGAGAAGATATGGTCTCCGATTTCCATGCTTGGTACACCTCCCGCGATATAAGCACTTGTGAGGAACGATGGCGTCTGATGAGTGAAAAATATCAGTTAGAAGAAGAAGATGGCAGTTGGTTGATGAAGATGTACAGGCTTCGTGGACATTGGGTTAATGCATATCTCAAGGATGTTTTCTCTGCTGGAATGACAACCAGTCAGAGGTCCGAGAGTATTAATTCCTTCTTTGATGGTTTTGTTAACTCAAACACTAAACTAGTGGAATTTGTTCACCAATATGATAAAGCCGTTGCTTCCCGTCGTGCATCTGAATCTCTTCAAGATTTTAGGGGTTTGAATTATGTGCCCAATTGTACAACCAATCCATATGAGATACAGGTTTCGAAGTTGTATACACCGAAGATTTTTCAGTTGTTCCAAAAGGAATGGGCAGTTGTAATGACACTGTTTTCAGAAGAGGTGGAACAGGACAAACCTGGATCAACATATTTGGTTGGTAATTTTTCAGAATCAAAAGACAGTTGGGAAAAGGTCAGTTATGATAAGCGAGAGGAACTTCATGTTTCTTGCAGTTGCTCGTTATTTGAAACAGAGGGTATCCTATGTAGACATATTCTGTGTATTTTGTGGCGCAATCACGTTACACATATACCGGAATCATATATACTTCAGAGATGGAGGTTGGATGCTCGTTACAAAAACGTTGCAATTGAAAATGGCATGAGGCCTTTTCCCAGCCAAGGCACTCCACGGACGGCTAGATTGTGGACAGTTCGTTCAAAATTTAATGCAATTCTGGACATGGTCGCTGATTCTGATGAAAATATTTCAAAGTTGGAGGGAGTTTTGGAAAGTTTTGCCCAAAATACCACTAGAGAATACAGAGCAATGTCAGGAAATGATCATTCATCACATCCTAAGACTGCCGTTGGTTCCAGTGGATCTGTTGTCATATTGCGAGATGGTGAAGAATTGAATATACGTGATCCAATTGGTCCTGTACCAACCAAGGGGAGACCTAGAGCTGCATCCAGGCTTAAGTCTGGTTTTGAAGATTCTATATATCAGAAGGAAGTTAAGCATCGAAGATGTGGTAACTGCCAAGAGCTGAGCCATTACAGGAGTGGTTGTCCGTTAATGGTATATTACATTAAACCTGTTAATCATTTTTTTTTTATAACGATTAATCTTTAAAATTCTTACTATTTATTTTTTTTATTGGCAGAAGAAGTAGGTTTAGGTTGCCTCCATCTCGAAGGAACAAAGACTTCAATTTTTTATGAAGTGCGACCAGGGTCGCACAGTGTAGAGAGATTAAGTCGTATTCTGACACTGGCGTGTAATTATAATCAGATTTATTATCATTCTTTGATTTCTACTGTATTATTTTTGTATGTACTTGTACTTTAAAGTTCTACTTTATAGTTTAATTTTTTTTGTACATAATGTAGTCAGAGACTTTGGTCGCAGTGTACATGATTAATTGCGACCAAGGTCGCAGTGTTGTTATTGATAAAGATGGCCAGCAACTGCAATCTAGGGTCGCACTACATGTACTGCGACTTAGGTCGCAGTACGTTAGGTAGGTGTTTCCTTTATATTAACACGCATAGCAACCAAGGTCGCAGTGTTGTTGTTGATTAAAACATTGCCGCCATCAACTGCGAACAAGGTCGCATTGTATTTTATTAAGACTTCGGCTATCAACTGTCGCAACCTTCTTTTTAAAATTTTGAGGTGGTGAAGACTTAAGTCGCAGTACGTTAGGTATGTGTTTCCTTAATATTAACACGCATAGCAACCAAGGTCGCAGTGTTATTGTTGATTAAAACATTACCGCCATCAACTGCGACCAAAGTCGCATTGTATTTTACTAAGGCTGCGGCTATCAACTGCGACCAAAGTCGCAACCTTCTTTTTAGATTTTTGAGATGGTGAAGACTTAAGTCGCTGTACGTTAGGTAGGTGTTTCCTTTATATTAACACGCATAGCGACGAAGGTCGCAGTGTTGTTGTTGATTAACACAATTACTGAAGGCATGTTTGTTTCTAACATCAGTACGCAATAGTAAAAGCCAAGTTCTAACAAATGAAGACTGTAAATAATCAATGGAACTTATAATAAATAAATGTATAGAAATGTGTATAAATTAAATCAATACAACAAAAAAATTATGCAATGAATTGCACTTGAAATATTTTTTACATTTATAAAAAAAATTGTGGTATATCAATAATTTGTCAACTATCAGTCTTCATATGTCGTATGTCGTATAATGTCTGTTTCTTCATCCCAACTCTTCTCTACATCTGCAAGTATCATGTATGCAAGCTCACTTCTTAGTTTCTGTACACCATCAACCGTAACAGCATCAACAGCTGATAGATGATAGCCAGACGCTATGCTTTCCATGTACTTGCATACATATATAGCGCAATCAACACTGAAATTTTCATAGAGCAATCATTAAATGAAATTAGATTTTGTATCAAAAACAAGTAGAAAATATGAAATGAAATTAGATGTCAAAAATTTATATACCTGTTTGCTTGTTGGGGGCATTTTGCGTATTTTATTTTAATTTTTCTCATATTTTTTTGAAATGAATCTCAAAAATCTCTAATAATCTTTCTTTCTGCAATGTCAATAGGAACAAAAATTAGTATTAATCAAATTAATCAAAATATTAAATTTCAACTCACCATTATTCTTGCATCTCTTTGGTAAAGCTGTGTTATACTACTTTTTTTGTCAGCTGGGACCAAAGAGTTGTAAAAAATCCACTCTTCTGTGGTGCAATCGAATACCAGCAAGGTCCAGTGAAATCCCTGCTCGTCGGCACTATGTTTGTGATTGATCGGGAAGAACATGTACTGCACGTCAGCTGTCCAGTTTTTCAACAGCTTCTGCTTGATGAAATGACCTTCCAGATCTTCAATTTTATTTACAACACCGTGCTGCGGACAAGAAGAAAAAAATTTAAATCAAATTCAAAATGAATTTAAAATATAACAAAAAATTATAAACTGCGACCTTAGTCGCACTATATTATTTAGTCGCAGTATATGAGTTAGTAGCAGTACATTTTAATTATAAACTGCGACCTTGGTCGCAGCTCCGACCTTGGTCGCAGGTCGCAGCTGTTACATTTTGTCGCAGTACCTGAGTTAGTAGCAATACATTTTAATTATAAACTGCGACCTTGGTCGCAGATCCGACCTTGGTCGCAGGTCGCAGCTGTTACATTTTTGTCGCAGTACCTGAGTTAGTAGCAATACATTTTAATTATAAACTGCGACCTTGGTCGCAGCTCCGACCTTGGTCGCAGGTCGCAGGTCGCAGCTGTTACATTTTGTCGCAGTACCTGAGTTAGTAGCAATACATTTTAATTATAAATTGTGACCTTAGTCGCAGTACATGTGTTAGTAGCAGTACATTTTAATTATTCACTGCGACCTTAGTCGCAGTACATGATTTATGCCTACACAGAGATAGAGAATATTAGTAATCTGTTCCAGAGTTGATATTACATTAAACCGTAAAGGAGAAAGTAGATTTTTACCCAAGCTTCGCTTCGGAAGAATATGCTTTTTAATCCTTCTCTTTTCTCAAGATGCTGCATGTAGAAATGAATTACATTTGCATCTAAGTCTCTACTGAACATCAGGTCCTCAATGTCATTCCTTGAAATGATGATTGAATTATTGGTATCCTGATACGCAGTAGAACTGCAAGATATTCAAAACAAAGTTAGTAATTTAATTGTTCTTATATAAAGGTATAACAGAAATTTTTTGATATGAATTAACTTACTCAGAGTAGGACTTGTCGAAGAAATGTTTTATAAGAGCTTGTTGATGGGGCTGCAGAATTCTGTATGATGTGGTTTCGGTCAATTCTGTCAATTTTGGCTCAGTGGAGGAAATCTCTTTGTCGCCGAAACCAGCGGTAGAACTCGCAGCCGCAGGCTGTGGAAGAGGATTTTCATTTTTTTTCTTCTCTGTTTTGGATAAACAAAGTCGGAGTCATCGCGATCTCTTTCAGCGCGCTTTCGTTCTTTGACTCCCCTTTCTATTGTTCCTTTAGAGGTTTCCAAAACAGCTTCTTTTGAGGATTGCTTCTGAGGCGGAGTATGTTCTTGAATTTCTTCTTCAGAAGCTCTATCTCTTTGGATTTCTTGAGTCATTTGAGTTAGATTCAGAGAAAAACTTAGAATATCTTCCCCAGTAATAATTAAAACAGACTCAGAACCCATGATTTTATCCTCTTTCAGTTTTTTCTTCTTCTCCTCTTCAGCCTGCTTCTCCATCTGCTCCTTCATTCTTTTGTTCTCCATCTGCGCCTTCCTCCTCTTCTTCTCATTCTCTTCCTCCTCCCTCCTCCTCCTCTCCTGCCCCTACTCTTCCCTCCTCCTCTTCTCCTTCTCCTGCTCCTCCTTTTCCCTCCTCTTCTTCTCCTTCTCCTCTTCTTCCCTCATTCTCCTTTCGTTCTCCTCCTCTTCCCTTCTTCTATTCTCCTTCTCCTTCTCCTCCACTTCTCTCCTCCTGTTCTCCTTTTCCTTCTCTTCTTCCCTCTTCTTCTCCTTCTCTTTCTCTTCCTCTTCCCTCTTCCTCCTTTCATTCTCCTCCTCTTCCCTTCTTCTATTCTCCTGTTGCCTTTTTTGGTTTTTCTTCTCTCTTTTTTCTCTTCTTTTTAATTTTAATTCAGCCTTGAGTCTTTTCTCAGTCTCCATATTTTCAATCTTTTTTTCAAGCTGAGAAACATAATCTCTCAAGTGCTGATTTGCAGACCTCAATCGTTTTATTTCTGCTGCTTGAACATCCGGTGGAGGTGGCAAATAACCTTCAAAAATTGGTTCTTGCTCACTCGTTTCAGCCGGTTCTGGCTCCTTTTCCGCCGGGATGTCAGCCTCATTACATGTATGGCCTCCTTCATCTCCTTCACTTTGACCTTCTTCTTCTTCTTTTTCTTCACCTTCATCTTCACCTTCATCTTCTGCTACTTCTTCTTCCTCATCCTCTTCCCCTTCAACAGGAAGGCCAACCATATTTTTTTCATCATTAGAGATGTTGGCCATTCGACTCAAAATCTGAAAATAAACAGAAAAAGGTAAGCTAAAAATAAAACAATGAAATAATGATACTGCGACCATGGTCGCAGTTTATTTATGAAATATTTTTGGATAAGAATTCGACCATGGTCGCAGTATGTTTTGTCGTGCATAAATTTATCTGCCAAGACATGCAGCTCAACACTGCGACCATGGTCGCATTTCTGTTGAAAAGGGTATTTTCAAGAGAATGCGATCATGGTCGCACATTATTTGTCAGGCAGAAAACGAACTGCGAAAGTTGCAGCTCAATACTGCGAGTATGATCGCATTTTATTTGTACTATACATAAAAAGAAGTTTAACTTACAATATTGCTGTCAATCTTTTTTAGATCAACTTCAAGTAGAGATCTGCCAATATTTTGGAGGTCCCATCTTACTGCGCGTGGGGTTTTTTCCTCCAAACCAGACCTCTGCTCAAAAATAGGTGCCCTCTCACACAGCCAATACTGCAAAAATTAAAAATTAAATTAGTTTCCACAAATTTTCTCAATTTATGGGTAAATTTCATACAATGTTGGCCAAATTTGAGATTTCTACTTACAATAATTTGCACGGAGCATCCTTACAGCTCGTACGTGGTTTGCCTGAAGATGTCCATTGAGTCAATCAGGAATTGCCAAACAGCTTTTGCCCAGCATATTGTCCTCATCAGTTGCATATTGGCAATCTGTTCCACAATATACCACGGCACCGTGCATTTACTGCCAGAGAAGAAAAGAGTGGCCGACATGTATAGGATGACTAATGTGGTAAAGTCTTGAGCTGCAAGTCTATTTATGTCTCTTATAATTTCCTTCATAGACATTTGCTGCTCAAATTGTTCATCCTGTGTCACATCTAATATATCCCTCCTCCTTCTCTTGACAAGAAGATTATCCAAAGCATCTTCAATAGATACTTTTGTGATCTTCTTTATATTGGGAAAAAAATGTTTTATAACCCCTCTATCTTTCAGCGTACATGTCTTATTCATCACAAAATCTACCCCATTGACAGGTAGACCAAAAGTAAGGGCAACATCCTCCACTGTTAACTCAATCTCTTTTCCCCCAATTGTAAAGATCCTTGTATTCCTGTCATACTGGTCTAAAATACGCAGTACGACAACATTTGATTTTAGAGCTTTCTCAGCCCCAAATTCTTCATTGTAGAACGCCATGAAGATTGGGCCAAATGGGGTATTCTTCATCGCCTCTACGAAATCAGGCTGTATGTACTTTTTAAATTTCTTCATTAACTGGCACATTGGTTTTATGCTTGATCTCAGAGGACGAACCTGTATCTGTTGTTTACCTAGGTAGGAAGAAAAATTAAACACTTTAGACCAATGATTATTTAAAAATTATAAGGGAATAAAAAGCATATTTGTTTTTTAACAAACTGCGACCTCGGTCGCAGTCATGCATTGCAAAAAAAAAAAACAACTAGAACCAGGACTACACTGCAATCTAGGGTCGCACTACATGTACTGCGACCAAGGTCGCATAGGACTACAGTGCAATCAGAACAACTGCGACCAGGGCCAACACTGCGACCAAGGTCGCATAAGACTACAGTTCAAAAAGAAACAACTGCGACACAAGTTTGATAAAAACATATTATTTAAAATAAACTGCGACCTTGGTGAAGACTTGAGACTATAACTCTTATTTAAACAACTGCGACCCCATGTCGTCAGTATGTGAGAAAAAAAAAGTAAATTTCATATACTGCGACCTACGTCGCATTCATCTACAAGGAAAGGTAAAAAAAAAAAAAATTCCAAAGTCGCACAGATCTGAACTGCGACACAGTAAAAATAGAAGTAAATAATAAAAACTTTCAAAAAATAGGACCTTTATCGTCTAAAGTTTGAAAATCTCTTTCGTAATTGCGACCATGTTTCCAATATTTAAAAAAAATTAAAAAAACATGCGACTTCAGAAATAAATCTTGAAAAAATTTAAAACTATTAAATACACAAAACTCTAAAATTTTTTGAAAATATCAATTTTGTAGTACCTTTTTCGACGGATGATTTCTTAGGCGCCATCAGTTGCAAATATTTTTTTTCAAAAACGGATGAAATTTTTGAAAGAAAAGAACTAATTTGATCAGAACCGCCGGTTGAAGTTTTAGAGCTGTAAATTTTTTTGGAAGACAATTTTTTACAATAAGGTAAAAGGTTGTGATGGAGGGTATTTTCGGAAAATACAATGTTGAGGTGACTGGCATTAAATTGGGCGGGATTTTACAGGATTTTGTCCGCCAAATTTTTTAACAGATGTGGGGCGGTGATGTTGCCACGCCCGCAGGCTGAGAAAACTCTCTCAGCCCGCAGGCTGAGGTACAGTAAGCCCTATATATATATATATATATATATATATATATATATATATATATATATATATATATATATATATATATATATATATATATATATATATATATGGAGCTGATCCTCTAAGAACGGTTCTCACAGATTTCTGTGAGAACTTTCACGTGGGTCGTCGGATCTGATAGATCAAATCAAATAAAACTAGATCTCTATCAGATCCAATGGTCCACGTGAAAGTTCTCACATGAATTCGTGAGAACCGTTCTTAGGGGATCAACTCACTATATATATATATATATATATATATATATATATATATATATATATATATATATATATATATATATAGAGATAGACTTGTATCCTTTCAAAAGGATTTGATCCCGGATCCTTCCCACTCAAAATCAACCCTCCAACATTCGAATACAAGATCCACTCCGTTGAAGTTGATCTATACTATTTCAAGTATCTATAAATAAAAAATCAAGTGTTTTAAATACTTTTTGCCCATCCATCAAGCGACGCAAAATGGACGGCCGAAAGTAGTGAGTTGGTTAGATCTATGTCTTTAGACATACAAATTCTCGATCCGGCCATTTCATTATGATCTAAACATTTAAAAACCCCTATAAACTAATTTTTGTTAGATTTCAAATGTTCTACACCGTTAAACTAACCAACTCACTATTTAGGCCGTCCGTTTTTCCCCTACTTGATGGATGGGCAAAAAGTATTTAAAACACTTGATTTTTGGTTTATAGATACTTGAAATAGTATAGATCAACTTCAACGGAGTGGATCTTGTATTCGAATGTTGGAGGGTTGAATTTGAGTGGGAAGGATCCGGGATCAAATCCTTTTGAAAGGATACAAGTCTATCTCTATATATATATATATATATATATATATATATTATACCGCTATTGTATTAACTATTAACATCATGTGAGCTTAGATCCAGTCATTTTATTTGAAATAAAATGTTGATGGAAGTTATCAAAATTGATTGTCATCTTATGTGAAAGAAAACTTTGATTGAAATTATCACTATGTTTTTCATGCAGTGGAGAGACCAGCTGGCTTATACTCTCACAGGCTTCTTGTTCAAATCTTTTTTTTCACCAATTATATTGAATAAGACTATAGGCTTCTTGGTTTCTTGGTCATATCTTTTTACCAATTGTATTGAATGAGACTATAGCAATAGAATTGAGGTTTCATTTTTTTCCTTCAAGTATCATATTAGCCGTGTTTTATGTCTTTAATTTCAGTCATTAAGCAAAAGTTGGGTTGGGAGCAAGGGAGGGTTCCAACTCATGAGACACACCTCAGAAATAGTATGTTATCACTGGCTGGAAGAATTGCCAGAACTTATTGCTTGTTTTTCTGTAGTTAATAGCAACAATTGCTAGAATTCTCCTGCTTAACATGTGAACAATATCTGTATCTGCTAAAAGGAAACAAATACAAATGTGTTGATATCTGTATCCATGCTTGCAACATCAGGCAACAGGCATAGGATCTCAGCTATTTCCTGTGGAAACAACTGTATATTTTCTTTGTTTGGCAATTAGACTCTGAATGTTGCTGGCAACTACCAGTGAACAGGACCTTTGCACGCTAGATGTACACCACCAACTAGGTCATAAGAACTTTTAGCTGGTGCCAAACTCGCTGCAAAACATGGGAGAGGAATAAACAAATAATCTTTTAATCCCACTGACTAGTTATTTACTGTATTATATACAAAACAATGGTGAGAAAGATAAATTTATTGGGCCAATGAGATGGCTTGTAGAATTAAATCTTTCTGCAACCCCTTCCCCTCCCTTCAAAAAACTATTGTACACTCATTTTTTGAGAGGACACATTTATCTTGGAAAAGGGCAAAATACTCTCATTTATTGGTGAAAATTACATGGCTGGCAGCGCGGTCAGCAAAGTGACGCCTGTTCACCTTCCCATCTCCGCGTCGTGCCGAGCTACCATGCATCGTCATCTCCTCGTCTCTCGCGCTATCTTGCAGTGGCGTCACCATCCTTTCATATTCAGCAAGCATGCATGCACCCATACATGCTCTATGTCTGCCCGCCTTGCCACCGATGCAGCGTACATGCATGCAAGGTCATTAATATCTCCATGCAGTAGCTGCCTAAATCATTTTCAGTATCTCCATGCAGCAGTACTCACCTGGCCGACACCTCCTCTTCAACGCTACCATGCGCTAGTGACACGGCCAGATTCTTCGTCTTTTAGGTCGCCATGCAGCATAGCCTACATGGTTGCCCCCTCGTCTTTTGAGCCGCGACGAAGCAGCGCCAACCAGACAGCACCCTCGCAGTCCTCACAATTAAGACTGTGACCATGATCGCAGTCCTCACAATTACGACTATGACCATGATAGCAGTCTTCATAAAAATGTCATGTTTCTTAGTCTTTATTAGGATTGTGATCATGATCACAGTCCTAATTGTGTGGACTGCGATCATGATAGTAGTGCTATAAAGACTCAGAGCATTTTTCTGCAGACTCAAAAGTATGATATTTTTTTTGAGGACTGCGATCAAGATGAAGGAGGAGGACGACACGAGGGGAGGGTGACGAGCGGGGAGGGAAAGAGGAAGCAGGCGAGGAGGCGGGGGAGCAAGGTCGGGGATCAGCAGGAAGAGGAAGAGGGGAGGTCAGGGCCGGCAGAGGGGGAGAGAGGAGGGGGTTGGAGGAGGAAGGAGGAGAGCGGGGTAATTTGGATATTTTTGAAATATTGATGAGTGCCTTTAACAAATTGAGTGCAGTTATTTAAACTCAAAGAATTGATAAGCGGATCCATTAGTTAGTAGACCCAATAAATTAGTAAATAGACCTTTTCAAATTACCCTAAATATCATTATATTCTACACACTCAATTTAAGTGAAAAAATACAGTTATACCTCACGATTTGTAATTAATGCCCCCTCCCCATCTCAAAACCCAGTCCCTCCCCCCGGCTCATTCACTCTCCCGTCGATCTCCCGCCTCCCGCACAGCGCTTCTCATAGAAATAAGTCTTGACACGAGTAGATGCATGTATAGAAATATATCACGGAAATTGATTCATCAAATAACTATCCCAATGAATCTAAAATGACGAACCTATGTTTGATCAATTGAAAACATCCTCAGCCCATGTTTGATAAAACTCTTGGAAAACTGCAATGACTCGTATTACCAATTCTGTGCCAAAAGCGATCAAATTGAACGTGAGTGCTTTTCTTGGAAATTCTTACACAATTGTATTTCTATTATTATATGTGAGCAACTCATAGCATATTTTTTTTTGGAAAATATCTCAATGGTTGTGATTGTTTCACTGCTGTTGAAGAAAAGTAACATCCAACTGAATGTTGATATTAAAACATCTCTGAGTTCTATCTTATTGTGGTAGGTTTATTTCCTTTTTATAGTGCTCTCAAGTTATTATTTGCTTGTTCATAATTATTTGAAAATCAAAATTGATGATTTTTTAAAAAGATGAGTCTAAAATTTTTAAAGTCTATGAGTTAAGTAATATAGAGAGTTTTGATGTTAAAGAAAAATTAAAGTTATAAGAATTGAGTGTAGTTACTAATTACATGAATATATTAACTAAATATTATGATAAAATTATAATCTTTAAAAATTAATTTTATAGTTTAAATTTATATTGTACAAGAATAATTTTTTTTTTTTTTTAGCTAAGTAATATAGAGAGTTTTGATGTTAAAGAAAAATTAAAATTATAAGAATTGAGTGTACTTACTAATTACATGAATATATTAACTAAATATTATGATAAAATTATAATCTTTAAAAAATTAATTTTATAGTTTAAATTTATATTGTACAAGAATAATATTTTTTTTTTAGCTACTTATCAGTTTTTTTGAATTTAAATAACCGCCGTCTAAACGATGGGTGCCTTGATCGTTTGGGTGCCCTAATCAAATCTCTGGATGCCTTCATCCGCGCTCACACTCTCTGTACAAAACACAACACAAAGAAAAAAAGAGAAAAAAATCTCTCCTTTCTTCGATAGAAAGAAAGATTTGGTCAGAGTTTGAGGGAGACCATGGCGAGAGATAGCTGTTTGGCTCGCATCACTGCTGGCACGGCTATTGGCGGTGCCGTCGGCGGAGCAGTTGGTACCCCCCTCTCTAAACCCTAAACCCTAAACCCTAACTTAGCCTCAATCATCTCAATTTCAGTTTTATTGCTTTTCTGAATTACATGAACGATGTGAATTGTGTTCCGGAAGTCTTTTTTGTTTCGATAGAGTTCATTCATCAAATCAGGGGCTAGAGTCACCATGGTTGGTTTTAAAAGTCCCGACTTTCTAGGGGTTCTGGTTAAACTTCGGTTATGATATTCTTCATGATTCAGTGATTGTTCAGATTGTCTAAAGTTTATGGTTTTATCTTAGAAATAGAGGATAGCATCATGATATATGGTTTGTTTTTCTTTCAAAATAAGACCCATTTAAAGGATCTTTGATCTACAAAATATTCCCAAGTCTTTACTTGTATTTGCTAATTTTAGACGCTGCAAAATGCACTTGTAATTTAATAACATCAAGCGCTGTATATAGTCAAGGGACAATTGTGCCTGGAACAATTCATCTTAAACCTCATGGATAACTTTATCGTTAGAACTTTGAACCCCATGCGAAACTTGATAGTCTTCTTCCATCATCCAACTGAAGTTTATTTTCTTGAAGGTTATGGATTTTTTCTCTCCAAAATAACCCACTGAGTAATATGGTTGGTGTATTGAAACACCGTAATTTTACTCTCCTTGAACATGGAAGAGTTAGCTGTAAAATCAATTATGAGCATAATGAATTTTGTAGATAATTCTGGAAGACTCGGCATCGCGTGAAGTCTCGTGAAATAAGATGCGATAGTTTTCAACTTAAAACCTTTCACAAAGCACGCTTGAAGTACACCTTTACACCCATTTTTATCTCTCATTAGAATCATTTATTGCACCAGTCATCCAAAGGAAACTTAATCACATTATGTGAATCACATTATGTAGATGGTTGCGTCATTAAAAAAAGCCTTCGCGATGTCTTTCTTAAATTCATGCTGTTGGGAGGGAAAAAATATTGCGAAAGTGCTGAAATTTAAGCCACATCACCATAGCTACAATTTACTTCTGCAAATAAACTTCCATTGATGCACTAGTCTCAAAGTTCACTTTTCACTAAGTAATCCAAACCGATGACTCCTAAAAGTTAAAAGCTAACATTTCCTTGTGTTATACTCCATCAACTTCAGAATCACGATTGTGTCACGGTCATGTTGATGTAAAATCACTAACTCAGATATCTGAAGAAGTGTCATTGAGCTTCATGGTCCAGATCCGAGCTTGCTTGCTTCAATGGTCAATAAGAAGCTATTCAAATAAGATAAATATGAAGCCTTAATTGCAGGTTGATAGCTATTTATGCTTATGCAGTTGGAACTAACTTTAATTGGAGTCTCCTAACTCCTAATCTGTTAGTAACAAAAGTTTTTTATGTACTAGAAATATATCCAATTAAAATGGAGGTGCTCACAACTTTTGGAATACCTTCTATTTGACTCTTGGTTTTATATGTGTCAGAGTTGGAATGCAATTTTTTTTAGTAAATCTGTCGCCTTTCTCTGTCTTCTAGTTCATCCAAGCCTGGTTTTTAGAATTATGGCAAGCACTCTCTTGTCTATAGTTTTCTTGGCCAGGACGTGGATGTGAAGCTGACTGCCTGTCATAAACTTTGACAACTCTTTTATGGAGCCTTAATCTGTATCTCCCTCTTTTATACTTGAAGGCTTAGATGACGATGACGACAGTGTTTGTCACGAGTTTATATGTCAAAAAACTTTCTTTGCGATGTATGAATGAGTTAATTTATTGATTTAGACTAAACAAAACATTTATGTGCTCGGAGGAATCATTTCTGCTAGTATTTTTCTGGAATATGTCCGTTTGAAGTAAAGTCTTAGTTATTCTCTAACTTCCTTTTTTTGTTAACCTATTCTCCAATGATTCTATCATTGGTTGGAAGTTTATTGGAGGTTATCTTGTAGTATTGACTAGTCGGCTAAGAGAACCTATGGCAATCCAGTAAACTAAGGTGCTAGTTTGTCAAAAAGGAAAAGGAAAAGAAATTTGATAGTAACAATGTCAATAATAATTTAATGACTCAAGATATACCAACACATTTGTTAAACTAACAAAAATAAACCATCTCAAAGGGAAAGCTTTCTTCCTAAGTTACTTATTTCATGTACCTTATTCCCCAACTTCTCTATTTTCATTTCTGAAAACAAAATAGAAGATCGCCATCATAAGCTTTGAAGTTTAGACATTTG